>WURT03048503.1:0-14387 GCA_009936505.3 Holothuria glaberrima
GAACGGATTACCTTTACCCTTTTGTGCATACATGTAGTAAGTTACCAGTTAAGAAAATTTTCCAAAATTTTAGACAAAATTGTCGCACAGCCAATGCAAATTTATCTTAAATTGCTTACAGACGGATTGATTTACCCAAGCATCAACTTTAAATATCTGTAAAATTGTATATTACTAAATATAATTGTTTGTATGTAGTTCATTGATATTTTGATTGTTTTTCTTGAGTTATGAGTGACATGAAGTATCTATTTTTCATTTAAATTGCTTTACTTATTTAGTAAGTGTTAATATTATAATACGTCCATGAACGGAACTACAGATTTTCCTTTCCCCAACTGCCCAAAAAGTATATCCCTTCTTAAAGATATCAGATTCATCCGTCTCATTTTATAGCTTACCCTGTTGCTGAGATAGTCGATTACGCATTTTTTGTGATGTCCTTCTTGTTCAACTCACATTACGTGCTTTGTTTCCTTTTGAAACTAAAATGTTTGTATGACCTTGAAAAATTAACTGTTTTCTCGTGTAGCATGTTGTATGGAGAGGGCTTGTACAGTCAAGTTACCCTACAACAGAAAGAAAGTGAAAACATTTAGGTAAAAGGGGCAGTGGTTTTAAAAAGAGTCTACCATATAAATTGAGTGAATTCGGTAAGCTTCAAATTTTATACCTCAGATCAGGAATGTGCTATAAAGATGGAAGTTGGACCAGTTGGATTCAATTTTCAAGCTATGTAACATGCATTTCTAAAATTTAAGACTTGAGGTACACTTTAAACACAAAAACAAGAATCTTAAACTGCGTAAATAAAAGTTGACCAATGAAACTGTCGCAAATAAGTAAGTTGTGGACGTCAATAGGTAGGGAAGGGGGATAGGGGAGACTTGTCCCTCACTTTTGAAAGAGGGGCACATCATATCACTTGCCCTTCCACTTTTTTTCCAGAAACCTCACGAAAATAGCAGGCGAATGGTTGATTTCGTACCATACAATACCTGGTTCAATGAAATTAAACTTGAAAATGGTGAAAACAGTTGTGGACCGGGGGATATGACCCTCATTTTTGAAAGTGGAGAGAATATCATATCATATCATTTTCCCCCACTTTTTGCCGAAACCTGAAAAATATAGCTGGTACATATTAGATTCCATAGTTTACAAAATAGCTAGTTCAATAAAATAAAAATGTTGAAAACAGTTATATAATAGATTAAAATGGTGGGAAAATGCCACAGAATATTCCTCAGATCATCTGAGATCTAACTTTTTCCTGGGCCCTTAAGCGGGCCCCGGATCCATCGTCTCTGGGGTTTTCGATTTGCCCTTTTATTACATTCGTCAAGGTTATGTCCCCTCTGGACACTTTTCAGAAGCTGTTGACGCTCGTGTATTTTCTGGATTAAATTCGTGCAGAAAAATCCCTTTGATTATCTTACAAATCTTCTGGAATTTAAAATTTTGCAGGTCCCTTAAGAAAGCCCCGATCCAACGCTGCTAGAACTTTTCGTTTGAATTAGTCCAGGTGGAGGTTCTCTCCCACCACCCCTCCTCTTTTTGAGAATCTGTTTGCGCGCTGAGGCATTTCCCTAAAATGTTAATCCATTAAATGTCTGTTTCCACCAACGTCTAGTTTCATTTTATTGAATCACTTAGATTACAAGCTATGGAATCAAAAGCCTACTATTCTTGTTAGTTAGGGTACTGTAAGGGACAACCCCCACACTTTCAAAATCTGGGGATGTCCTCGTCCCCACCTGTTAGAACCCATCAGTACATTGTAAAACCTTAGGACCGAAAACAGTTATATCAGTTTTCACTTTATTCATTTTCAATCTGTTTTGAGCCATTTAAAACTTCAGTATCCAGCCCGACAAAAAACAAAACAAAACAAAAATTGAAAAAGTAAATAATAGCCTGTTTACTTTCATTCATCACTAAGTCTTTTCTAGTCCTATTTTGAAAATATCACCACTGTCTCTTCTTTTGCAAGGCTTCGAAATTTGAAATTACGAAATCCATAGGCATAGGAAGCTGTTCGAGACTGAGGGAGGGGCTGAACCTTGTTTCGGATCGCCGTCCTGGGGGAGGGGTCTAAGGGGAGGGGTTCCCCCTCAGGGGAGGGGGTCCAATTAGATGAAATTTGGTGCATCATTTTGGGCAACCTTTAAGGCCCATTTTTCAATTTTACTGCAAATTTTTGACATTTCTTATAAAAGAGACAAATAAGGGGTTTTCGTCCTTCGATCTAGGGGGGAAGCATAGCTCCGCATCACCACATTTTTGACCGGGAGATTTAGCCCCCAGCCTCCAATTCCTACTTAATGATAAAATCCACTTAAAATTGTTTCAAAAGAAGAGCCCCCGGGTTTAACCTGGCTGTCTACACCACTCTCATGACCAGATCGACCAAGAATTGTTCACGAGTCGTAGACAAGACCAGGTGCCGTAGAAATACGGACTAAATGAGAAAATTTGTCCTTTGTATTTATAAAGTAGACATGCGATTGAATCAGTTGAAATCCTTAAGAAAATTTTAGCCCTAAAATTTTCTTTTATGAATATTTTATTAGCTGCATCACATATGTAACCTATCTGATCACAATATTACTATATCCCATGCTTGGGCTAAACCTTTTCAAACAAATTAGGCTACTTATTGAGCTTATTAAGCATTTACGCGTCTCCTTGTAATAGTTTCATTGACATAGACAGGATCGAATGATTTGGTTTCAGGTAAAAATGTGGCAATTCAGTTACTTTTGCATTTTAATATCTAATCACTAGTTGATTTTCAGAAGTTGACCACACATGAATAAACGTTATGATTGTTATAAGTACATATTTTCAAGGAAACGAAATCACAAACACCAACACAAAGTTCTTGATCATATACTATGCAGCACTAATAGCTCTATCAAAAAAATTGCCGATTCCATCATTCTTGGAAAATTTATGTTACTATAAATAGTACCCGACCTTAGAACTTACATAAAATATGTATAGTTTACGTTGCTGAGCAATTGTACATGTATTATAGCTGACGGTTGGTCATTAAAACTCAAGGGCACGTTGCACATAGCTTGCTTTAGAGCATTTGTGTGTGTGTAAACTCAATACTAAACATGTTTGCATGATATGTAAATGTACGACTTCCGATCATACACTGTAAAAATAAATCTGTTAATTTTCAAGTATTACCTGGTAATAAAGTTTCCAAACAATCTTTGTAAAATCAAATTACTAAAATGTTCTGTTTAATTTTATGATTTTTGTGTAAAATTTAAAGATTTCTTATGTCAAAATTACCAGAGGTTACATGTCAATGTAGACCATACATATTTATAGAAATTATTTTACTTTTATAATCCATTTCTTTACGATTCAAATTACGTCCCATAAGGTGTCACATGACCAACCTCTCAGCCTCTAGGCTTCCACATTTCTAAGCATGATCTTAGCCTAAAGGCCGAGAAGTACTTTTTCCAAAGTCCCCTCGACTCTCTGGCAAAGATCCGATGGGCGAAAACCAAACGTTTACTCCCAGAGGGGCTACCTAACCAAGGGACAACTTCACTGAACATGACCAACCTCACGACCTTCAGACCTCTACATCATGGGTCTCTCACGCTGGTCAAAGTTGAAGACATCTTTTTTGTTATTGGGGTTACATTAGTTTATCTGATTTTTCCGCTGGGTTTGTACAAGATAATTACGTAAAAAGAGGTGTATAGTGTTCACCACTCACCATTATGAAAATCTTTCCGTGTATCATCTGGTTGTGAAGCGAACAGACTTAGGACTCGAAGCGTCCCAAGTAACTGTTTTACCTATTGGACTTAATTAAAGAAAAGTTTTGTCAAAGCTATACAGCCTTATTTCAGTTGCTTTTTAAACCTTCTTATTATTCGTGTAGTCTGGCCTTTGGATGATGCCTATTGTTGTGGGTGCAACGCAAATTCCATAGTTTTACTAATTTATTTCTGCCGCATTAGGAGTAGCACAACAACCGCTCCAAACTTATTTTGAAACAACCGCTGAATCTCACAGAATTCTCTTACTTACCTCCAAGTATCTTTCATGATATTTCAAAACATACATAATGCAAACTCAAGGAAAATCAAGGAGTTACACAGTGTGAATTTCACAGGCATGGCAGACCCATGATGAAGAGGTCTGAAGGACGAGAGGTCGGTTAGTTAATTTTGTTGTCCTTTCGGGGACATAGCTCCTTTGTGGAGCAGAACTCCTTCGAGAGTAAGCGTTTGGCTTTGCACCTTGGCTGGCTCTTCGCAAGAGAGTCGAGGGGATTTGCGGGCCCGTAGCCACGGGGGGGGGGCATTTCGGGGCAATGCCCCCAAAAGTATTTCTGCCCCCAAGATGAAAATTAAAACTGCTTAATAATTTATGAATGATTAATTAATTAATGGAATCTTCTATGCCCCACAACCACAAAACTTGCCCCCCAATCACAGCACTTGCCCCCTAAAAAATGTGAAGCTGGCTACGGGCCTGAGACTTTGGAAAAAGGTATTTCACAGTTCAGTGAGAAAAGTATTGTCACATGATTCTCAAGAGCCATTCGTTGAATAAGATACCCGGGTACACCTGGAATAGTCTGCAAAAGAAAAACATAACCTAGATGAAATGGTGAAGGCTGTGAGGGGTGTGGGGTACTGAATTCGTAGACTGGAACATGCTCGGGAACCCTAGACAATTCATTGACGTGTGGTGCAACGGCGGGATATACTTATTCGAGCAATCTCTTTTGTGTTCTGTGTTCAGGTAGGGTTGAAATAGCGGACCTTCGGTGGTCGACTGGACCTAATTGCTCAGGAATGACGCCATAGAGGAAGTGCTTTATTGAAGCTAGCCTAGCAGCTTCCCAGAAGCTCATCCTTTTAAATGTGATCAAAGGGACCTTTTTAACCGTGTTGTCGTGTTGTATAGATGGTTTGAGGGATGTTGCTATGAAAAAATTCAAAATCCTTTTAGCTCAGATGGAGGACAAAGTTTTCTTAGCTTCCACCCAAACATATTTCCATGGTTACAAGTTGTAGTGTAAGTTATGCCCTTCCATTTAGACACCTCTGCAGAAGATGATGGTGAGGCGATTCTTTACTCATGGCGCTCTACCTGAATAGGGACAAACATTGACCACAACTAAATTTTAGGTAACGTCTAAACCCTGGACGAATGTCTGAATGAAATGCCACTTTCTCAATGTAAAGGGATCCAGAGGGTTTAAGTTTTAGTGATGCAAAGGGGGAAAGGATATAGGTATATGAGGTAGGGCATAGGTACTGTGTCCCCAAATTTTTGGAAACCCCTAAATTTGGGCAGAAATTGTGGAAACTCGGGCAAGATTTTTCCCAGAAGGTTAAGAGATTCTGGCCAAAAAAATTGGTGCCCCCCCATGTTCAAATGGTCCCATACGCTTATGCTACAACATGAAGTTCTAGTTGGTAACCTAAACATTAGGTGCATTAACTTCTTCAGAACTTTTGGCAACGTCTTCGTCCTAAACAGAGGAATGTTTACCACAGTCAGAATGCACACCTAATTAACTGATTAAGTGGGGTCCGTCACGTTACTCCGACGACAATGGCCTTATGCCTCCCGGTACCTCGACAAAACTCACATTTTGTATCGAGGCACAGGAATGCACGGGAAACTTTAAATTAACATGCAGAAATATTTATTAATCCTATCCTTTTTATGGGAGAATCGCTTTTTCTTTCGTCCGAAATCTAGGTATAATTTGTGAAAAAAAAAAACTTTTGAATTTGGACACAGTGCTGGGAGTGTTCCCTTAAGTTAAGAATGTTGTATTTGCTGCGCTGAAACGGCGGTTTTTACACACACCACTATTCTATCGTCTAATTGGGGATGCATCATGTTAGCAGCCCCATTGCCTGTGGCTGTTGCATATGCAATGACGTATGAGATGCATCTTTGAAAAAGATGTATGAGTCAAAAAATTTTGTCTTTGAGTTACTGCTCCAGCTAAACAGTACAACCGTGACTGAACCAAGGAAAGTAACAGTTAACCATTTTTAGAGAAGGAATTTCATCATGGGTGGGAGAGTCGAGTTTTCATTGAGAATTTTGAATGACCGAGGGCCCTAAATGCTTACTGGTGCAGCATGTCGCAACGTTAGTTTAAAGAAATGTCAGTTATGTTCAAAAGTGATCCTGAGGGGAGATTCCTTATGGGTGAGGGGGCTCGCCCTATTACCGATCACGTTTAATACGGGCCTTCACTTTATTAAGGTTTGCATGGATTTACGTTTTTAATTGGGTTGTGAAACAAATTGCCGATCATGTCCAGCCTATCTCAAGCCTTTTTCGAGCAACTGGTGTGGTAGTTATGTCCGGATACATAGTCGAAATAAAACGTCATTACTTTTGGAGTATACATAGCCTAGGCAACTTGTTCCATTTTGTGGAAACAGACCGAACATGCCTCGTAGAGCATAGTGTATAGAAACGTCAAGAAAAAAAAAACATAAAATTGAAGTAATAATCAATTACATCGGATATTTCATTTCAACGAATTTTAAAAATGAACCCTTCCTATACAATTATACGGTATCATGACCAAATCAGTCGAGGAATTGCAACTTACGATATTTTATATATCCTGTTAGGAAATGTCTAGTCCCACAAGCACGTCTACACTTCTCCCTGTAAAAAACGTTAAACTTATGCACATGGAAGGACTGTGAACGAGTGGACTTTTCACTTAAGTTATTGCACTTGGGGCAGAGTTATTATATTGCATACACACACGACGATTGCATCTAGTCATGTCATCACGTAATCTTTCGACTTAAAATGGCAAGAACATTTTCCACAGCTAACTGTAAACATAAGAAAATATTCTGCCATTTTTATCACAAAAGCAAATAAAAGAAAATTTAGTGCCTCTTTTCAGTCTACAGAATAGCGTTGAATCTCACGTGCCTTACAGCTAATTGTAAAAATAGAAAATATTCTGCCGTTTTCATCACAAAAGTAAATAAAAAAATTAGTGACTCTTTTCAGTCTACAGAATGGCGTTGAATCTCACGTGCTTTGTAAGATTTCAATGTATTATACAGAGGCTTTATTCGAGCATTCTGCATAGCAGTACAAGCCGGGCATGCAGCCAGTGGAGTTTCGGAAAACCTACTTCCCTGGCGGCGCTAGTTTAGGTCATTTCCTCCGCGTAAAAGGTTAAATCACGAATATAATACATCAGTTTATTGGAGCATTGATGTAAACCATGTTGGTGAAAGGAAGATGGTGCTGGGAACAAATTGCAACATGGATGTTGTAGCGATTAAAATACTCATATTTTGAAAACATGAAAATTCAAGTTTTGGAGTTATAAATATCTTTCCCATAGGCGTAAGAACGTGGCGGTGTCAAGCACGGGGTGAGGCAGAGGTAGGCGGAAGTATGCAACCGCCTATACAATTGAAGGACGAAACCCCCATATTTGTTCCCTTAATTTTCCCTACAATTTGCACAATATGTCAAACCAAATATTCAAAAATATTTCCAAAGGGGGGGGGGACACTTCCTCCCTTTGAACCACTCCCCTGTCAGAAACAAATTGAAGACCCAACTGAGAACACCTTCCTGCGCCTATGATTTTTCCAATGTGTAAAAATGGCACTTTGAGTGGAGTGTGAAAATATGAACCACCATACTACTGTTAAAGCTCTCTTAGCTCAAAATCTCTTAGGTAAAAATCATTGTTCAACTCTTAAGCTATGTAAGTGACTGGCCCGGGAGAGCATGGGATGACAATATGTGGTTCTTATAGCGCCGTAGAACGTGCAAATTCGGAAGTATGAACCAGCCTTTATACGAGGCGCGCCACGTAAAGGCAAACCAGCAATTCTAATAAATCTAAGGTCAAAACAAAAGTGTAATGTTACTACTTTTAGAAGTACCCCAAATGGACGTTATCAGAAAAACGATAATTGGTCCTTCAAAACTATTTACTAAGCAGAGCAAAGATTACCCTGACAGATCGTGACAAATCACGACATAGTCCTCCGACTCTCAAACCACTAGTCGAGAGTCAGTCGAGAGTCAGTCGAGACAACTTTGGGTACTAGCCGTTAGCAGACTGTGAAGTGGTAAGAGTTCGAGAAAAGTGTCGAACATTTCAAAGCGCAGATATATCATTTTAAGTAACCAGAATCCCCAATTATGCCCCTTAAAACCTCTTTTCTATTCTGCGTTTATTTAAACTTTCCTGAATGTATAAATTAAACTTACAGGACTACTTTCAAGTAAGGGGAGGGGAGGAGTGGGCACGCATCTTTGCTCTAAATATTAATGCATGTTGGCAGGAAATGCCACATACTTTGCCCCGAAGGAGAAAATATTCCACCTAAATGGGTCTATGTGCATGTGTGGGGATTAGTCGCCTTTTTCGCCATATGCTAACAAGATTATGTATATTTCGTCCTTTCTCCTGTGGAAAAACATATTGGAGACCTTGATTTCTCACCAAGTGAATACAAGAAGTATTTCCAAAAAGGAATAGCTAAGCTATAAGAAGCTTTGAACTACTGCTTCAGTACTTTTTTTAACAACAAACAGATCCAAGAAGGTCTGGGACAATTTAAATTCGTAAAAAAGAGAAGAAATGCTGTGTAACCTGCAGACTGTCTGCACCACCCTCATGAGCGAATCGACCAATACCTTTTCTAAAGTCCCGTAGACTCTGGCGAAGAGCCGAAGGGCGAAAACCAAACGTGTTCTCTTAAAAGTATCTCCTTAAAGGAGCCACGTTCCCAAGGGGTTGACCAAACATGACTAAACCTCTTGACCTCCAGACCTCTACATCGAACCAAGAACAGTAATTCTTCTAAAGTCCCATCGAATCCGGGGAAGCCTGAGCCAAGGGGCGAAACCGTGACCTTACTCCCGGAGTAGTTCTGTTCCCCAAAGGAACTACGTCCAAGAGGCGACAACAATCTTAACATGGCCAACATCTCAACGCTCAGACCACTACAACATAGATACTGCCATGCGTGGCCCCATTCTAGTTTGGCTGAAAAGAACAGATACTACACATGATCTTAGCCAAAAGGCCGCAATAGTTCCCGTGTTGTAGACAAGACCAGTTGCCGTAAAAATACGGACTACACCGTGGTAATCACTCGTGATGTTTATACACTACACACTCGACGTAATGAAGTTTTATAACAGATTTGTATAAGGTGTGATAAATTCTTTTTAATTTGTATTTTTAAGTGTATGTAAGCCTGCAGTAACTGACTCTTGTTATCGTCTTGTTTTGTAACAATAGTCAATGCTTTTGAAAAACACAACCACTAAATGTACCATTTTGGCCTTTTTTATATCTCATTTTCAGTTTTATTGTCATAGGCAGAATGTAATCAATTCATTCCAGATTCCAAGTGACAATTGCATCGATTCCTATCGATCAGCTTTCATAAATACATCAAGGTACCAACTCATGTTAAGGAAGAACGTGCGTGTATGAATGTTATCATTTTCGAAAAAAAACATACATAATTTGAATAGAAACGCTTTTCAAATTAAGAAAACTTGACGGAACAAAAGGAAAAATAACAGCTACCAGACCTTATCACACCTCCAAGATTTTGGTTGCTTCCATTCATTCTGAGGAAGTTTGTGTAACTATAAATAGCTTGAACATCATGTACGATCTCGTCTCATTTAACATTCACGTCACACGTACGTAATACATTATTCCCATTTTATTACGTAATGAAACATTTTAGATGGCGCTCTTTCACTTAATCACTCTATCACTTAATGCCTTTAAAAATGAACATAATGTTGCATACATAAAACTGATTTGACACAGGGTTTGTAATTCTTATGTTAACCCTTTGTAAATTATCTGTTAATTACTTATCAGCTAGTTTTCTAATTTGGTGTTTAATGTAGACATTCTTAAAGTAGTAATTACCTACTTCCAAAATAAGCCCATCAGGGCATATAAAAACTTCAATTGTGGATGAAGGTTTGAAAAAAATACAAAAGATAAGATACAGCCTGTCTCACGAGTCCATTTTAACACATAACCAAGTCGCAAAGCTTATATGTTTATTCATGCATGATGTAAATACAAAAAACAGAACTTGTCTTGTAAAAGTGTCAATATTTCATGGATTTTGACGTGAATTGCGACTATTTTTAAAAGTTTTCTACCCATTATAAATCAAATAGGCAGGTATGACATTCACATGTCCACAGACCTTTAATCAAGTGATAAATGTGATTATGCTGCATGTGAATACAACTTATCCGATTAATGTACACAATAAATGATGTGTGATTTATGGGATCATGATGAAACTGTTCTTCTTAAGGTTTGTAACATCCTCCTTCTCTGCCTGATTACATATTATCCCCTCAGGGAGGAAATGAAGCACACTACATAGACACCTGATACAGTCAGCTTTCACATTTGAGTAATTGATTGGCAGTACCTGATCTACCAAAATACACAAACAAGTTATGTAATAGGTTTAAGCCAGCAGGTTAGTCAAGTATGTGTTAATTGATTTTTTATGCAGTTTGAGCACAATGATAGAAAACATCGCTTGAAGGCACAGATCAGGTAACGAGGTCTGATACCAGATACACCCCATGCCTCCTTTGATCTGATGAGGTGTATTTGTTGAATTTTTAAGAAGGACCATCACGGCATGTTTGTGTGGGTTATTTCCACTTGCTGCATTACGTGGGAGTAATACGGTACTGATGTGATGTCTTAGGGATATACACATCTCCGTCTTTTACGACATATGTTAAATTTGAGGGGTCAGGAACAGTGTGAGACACGCTGAAATGGCATTTAATTTCTAGAACCCCTGTCCACAACAATGGACAAATGCCGTCAGGACTTGCAGCAAGGTACACTTAGTCGGAGTCCACAAACAAACCACAATCTTCAACTCTCAAATGGTGCCCTGCTGCTTTTATTGAAGATAAATATTTTTCCCGTGCCTCTCCCATCTACCTTCCATACTTCAGAGCTGGCAGTTTCAGATCCAGCTTTGAATAGAGCAGTCTTTTTAAAAGCGGTGTGTTATCTAATTCCGCGCCTTCTTGTAATCGTCTTGAGCGGGTGATCACGCTGTTAACTACCGATCTTGTAATGCGACCTTTCCTTTCCTCCAGCCAATCTGCGTTTTCCGCCTGTCCCTGAGTTCTTTTTTCGATGTCCTGTACTATTGATGGGCTGAATTTTGGCAGCATCTCCATCAGCTGCTGTGTTGTCTCTGCTTTCTCTGCTAGGGAAAAAATAGATGTTGCAGGACCCACCTCTATTGTCTGTATGACATTTATATCTCCTGAAGAGCAACCGATGGAGGCAGGTGAAGTCGGGCTGGCAGCTTGCTCCATGACACCAAATACATATGCATCGCTGTACTCCTCTTTCAGGACCATTAAATTTGCCAGAGTTGGTGCACTGTCTCTGGAACGCGATGACCTTGCAGTGGAAGGTGAAAAGAGTCGCCTCATCACTGGGTTGATTCCCTCAGATGTATCTCTTGCTATAGGAAAGAATAAAAAGTTTATATTGACTGTTAAACTATATGTGCAAGTTATAGCTGAAAAGGTATTAACTAAACACAATCAAAACTTGTTCTTCCCAACCACTGAAAAAGGGGGGGGGGGAAATTCACCGGTTTCTATTTTTTTTCTTCATTGCTCAAAGCAGTGTACTTTTATTTATAACCAAATTCATCCCATAAGCAATTTGGACTCCCTCCATCACCATGAAAGTTCAAAGACTTGGTCAAAAAAAAACCTCTCGAAATTAGTATTATAAACCATCTTAAGTGTACTGAAGAACTGCAGTACACTGTATAAAAGTAACTTAGATGTTTCTTATTAATGGTTACTGACATAAACATTCAAGTTAATTATTTTACAAACTCTGTGGAAAAAATGTCAAACCAAAATGTATATTTCCTGGCAAAATTAACTTTCAATTTTTTTATTTTTAATTTTTATATTAAATTGCTAACATTTTGTAGAACTTAATAAAGTCTGATTTCAGCTTTGTTTTGTTTTCATTATTCCCTGCACAAAAGCAAAATATTAACTACTACTGTATTTTGATCAAATTTCAGTGAAATGTAAATTGCAGAGGTGTCAAGGACTGATTATTAAATTTCAAACAAGTTGCTCTATATAGAAGTAGTACATTGACGTCATATTATGGGACTTAGAGTAATTAATGCTCATTGACTGGACGGCAAAAGAGCTTTTCCACAGTATTTCGTAATACTTAGATGACTTATGTTTTTTATTTTGCTTGTTTTATTAATGATAAATATATTCGGTTTGTTGGATGTCCTTTTAAACATGCGTGGAGCACAGTGGTGTGGTGGTTAGGCACCGTTAGGCATTTGGGCTTGGTGCCAGAGGTACCAGGTTGGAATCCCTGTTAGACCGATGTGTTTTTTCCTTAAGCAAGAAACTTTAATCGTGTTTCTTCAGCCTACCCAGGTGCATTGGGTACCTGAGAGGGCAGAGGCGGTTTATGTGAATGGATCAGTCCTGAGCGCTGATATGTCTGCCGGCTAGCATATCTCCCTGAGGAGTTGAGAACGGTTTCAGGAGTGTTAAGGCTCGATGAACAGGGAAGGTAGCCTTGTGAAATTGGCTGAGAATGGCGCTAAGCCGGTAAAGAAGACTATGAATCCACACCTTTACCTTTAACAAAATGTAGCAACATCATCCCAAAATATTCACCAGTGATTAAGAAATTGCTGGAATTTATGGCAACGTTTAAGTACGTGTTTGAAGAGGCGATTTTGCAGTACAGTGAAATTTACCACATGGCATGAGAACCTGTCAATGACATCACATGGACAACCTCTGCAGTGTTGCCAATTAAATTTTTTTTATCTCACCCCTCTTTGAGAACTGTGGCTTGCTCCAAATCATCTCGCAAACGTTTTTTGGTTCGATTTTTCTCTTTGTCGCACCAAATGCTGACCATTTGCATCCTCTAGATGTGCATGCTGGGTTCTCCAAGCAAAGTCAACTCTGAACAGCAATGCCGCCACATGATTGCAGGTGCTACTGAATCTGTTTGAATAAAAAAGACACATTGTAATAATAAGAAAACTAGAATAGGAAAAATTTATTTTCTTTTTAAGTAAGTCCCATTACCTGCTTGTTTTTCACGAGCCAGTTGATAACTATTGATAACTGGATTCTCAGCAATTTTAGAATTTTATGGCTGTGCTGAGACGCCATAGAGCTATAAACAAAAATACTAGTACACTGTAGTTGAGCTGTTGACCAGGAAGAAAAATACTGGTAAGGAGATGTATGTAGGAAATGAACAGGTACAAGGTGAGAAAAAGTACTAGCGCAAATGAGAAGATGGTTACTGGGTAAATGACACGCGGTAAGTAATATTATAAAGTACCCTCTCAAAACGATTGAAATGACCCTTTGCACCCTTGTTTAAGAAGGAAAAACATACTGTAGGTCCCCAGGATATTTTTTTGAAATAACGTTAACAAAATTTCCAGGCTGTTTTTTCAACCATTTTTTGCCAAAATAAACACATGGGTACATCTACTGCAGCTCACAGTGTATAAAGCAGTTACACATGTGACGTACTAAGTAAAATATATTTTCTTTTATTATATTATATATCACTTTATAAGTATTTGCATGTGACGCACATTGACACACCAACTGTCAATTCAGTGACTGACATTTAATGGTGTACAGTGACCCACCCCTGCGTCAAATTTTGAGTGACATGGATACACCATTGACACACATATCCGGTGGTCAAGAGGTGCGTCTTACAATTGAACCTGCAGCAAATTTATACTGTAGCATTCTGCAAAGGAGACGATATCCGTCCCGTTCAATGCTACAGAAACCAACTGTGTATAAAGCACTGGCTCTGTATTAAAGCCTCATGACTTGCGGAGGATTAGTTTTTTTTTCACCTGAATTATGAGGGTTTGTCAGTCAAGTTTGTATCAGAGGGGTGCGCCATACAATGACATGGGTAGTGAGGTGGGTTATAAAATTGACAAGTGCATCATTAAATATAGTATCTTACCTTGTAAAGCAAGTGCAAAATGCTGACATGATTTTTCCAGACTTCTTCTAGAGGCACACCCAAACATTCCACGGCACATTATTGACGTTCTTGGATGGACGGCACTTTGTCCGCCAGAAACAAAAAGAACTGTCACTATCTATCTGGTGGTACTCGACTTCACCCACAAACCCTGAACTGAAATAGTTGCAGGCTTTGCCATCCTTGTTAGCATGTCCACACCGAAAAGTTAGAAAGATAATTCCCACTTAAAAATAGTACCATAAAATGTGGTGTAAAATCT
>WURT03048525.1:2301-14385 GCA_009936505.3 Holothuria glaberrima
GTACTTTACACCGAGGGCGGACCCTCACTTGTCACCTAGTGTGGAGGTGCCGTCCTGGGGGATATGTTTAAAAGTACCCCCAACCCCACTCTGAGAAATTGTGTTCGTGCAAGGTGGCTTAAATGCAACATGATGTCATCTTTAGAAAAGCCTTGAATTGGTTACATGTATAAAAATTACCATTTTTAATTGGTATATTGCTTGTGGCATGATACACCTCCAATGCTGGTACGATGAGACCGGCGTTGGGCTTTCTGAAAGCCCTGGGGTAATGACAAAATGGGGAAGTTTACATGATGCTTTTAACTGACATCCAAATGACACTACAGAACAGCACACCAAGCACTTCACAAAAATAGTAGTTTTACTAAGTTTGAACGATAATCTAAATCAACAGCTTTTAATGGGTATGACGACCAAGAAGTAAGTAAATGTGTAACAAAGGGATAGATTAATAAGTTGCTTGTCTCATAATGTTTTTTAACTGTAAATGCACTTAATGACGTTTGAATAGGCTTGTGTAATAAAAAAAAATAATTAAAATTATGTACATAGCCTACCCTACAAATGTTACCCCAAATATAAGATTGTCTCATAATTGCCTCTTGATGGAAGCCTGAGGTTTGACTCAAATTTTCGGAAAATAGTTCTTCCCAGAATATTTCCTGCATTATTTTCTTAACAATGGTCAACAGGCTGTAAACCGTGATAATTGCTCCCGAAGCGCGCAGAAATTTTGCGTTAGATTCGTTATGAAATCTATACCTGTATATTTTAATAAATTCTTTTGGAATGGTATTAAAGAAAAAATAGAACTGAACGTTAAAGGGCACGAAGCGCGAGAAAATTAGTTTGCTAAGGGTTTACGAAAAGTTTGATATTTTTATGAAGGATTACCAAAAGTTTGATAGTTTGCGAATGACTTGTGAAAGCACATGATTAAAATAAATACATCACTCAGTCGAAAACACATCTCACCCTATCCTCCACAAAAATTGTAGCTGAGACGCCTTAAAAGCTTATTTTAAATCAAAAATAGAAAATTTTCGAACATCGATTGGGGAGGGGTACTCCGCCCTCATGCCGGCCCCGTACCGGTGCCCCAGCTTAAAGGCATATTCCTTGTTCATTTATATCCGAAAACGCCTGTCTCATAAACGGTTCATGAGAAACTAATAGTATGACAAATATGGTTTATTCCTATTCTACCACCGAAATGTGTGAAAACCTTCATTTTTATCAGTTTTACGTTTACTGACCGTGTGTTGTGGAGTAACAGGCTAGTGTTTAACCAATCAGAATGCAGGACCCTCAATAACGGATTGCTAGAGGCGTTAGAATTGACTGTACAAGTCATCATTGACAAACTACAGCGAAACTATTGTTTGAATTAATGTCAATCAAAGTGCAGTGACCAATTGTATTTAGAGATATGATCATAATCCTAAATATGTTTGGGGTAATGCTATAGCCCCTTCAGGGCAGGACTACTATGAAAATTTGAAAACAAATTTGATTTTCTGATGATTGTGAAAATAACAGAGTGGTTTCGATTACATAAATTACCGGTATATTTTTGTAGGGGTTTTTCGCTACTGCCATAGCATCGCTAGTCGCTGGAAAATCAAAAAAATATTGCGTCTTTGGACGCTCGGTGACGCGGACGAGAGTATACCAATAAGGGTTTATGTAAAAAAAGATGAACATGATTCAGTACCTGGCCATTTCAGGGAATTTCCGAAAACTTTCCGAGTTGTTGGGGCAAAAATTAGACCGTTGCCTCTGCAGCTCATTTGTATGACGTTCCGTCCCTTCTTTAAAAGGGGGAAGACCTTATTGATTTATATCAATGAAACAGTCGTTTCGAGTTTTGGAACACCTGTTCCTTAATTGGTGGCGGCATAAACCTACTCATCAAAGCATCGTCGTGAGTAAGCCAATTGTAATAGGATTACTAGACCTGAATGATGTTGCTAACGTATCGATAACAAATTGAAGCCAAAGAAAAGAAATCCTCATGAACGGAATAAGTAGCTCATCATTGATAATCTCCTCGGAATTTAATGGGTTTTAAAGTATTAACATAAATTAAACTTCCGTTAAACCTCCTTCCGAATAGCAACTCTCAATGCAATAAGTTGAGATTCTCCGCCCGCGGGGGCATACTTACCACTTTAAGAGCCACTACTCTTAAGCTATAGCATTTACTTGCGACCTATCTTTTTTGCAGAGTAAAACCGGACGCTTAAGTGACCGAAAGTCAGAGAAGCCGTTCTTGCGCCGACTCCGTAGCTGACTTTTCTCCACATAATATCAACAACAAAAAGCGATGAAATGCATGTTTTTACTAATTAAGCAGGTTTGAAATGTAACAGTGGATAAAATTATAGGGTGGAATGTTTTAAAAGCTATACAGGCATGTAGACTAAAGGAAGTAACAGAGAAAACGTTAACCATTAAGAAATTAAGAATTTTTCCTGTCTTGGACGAGATCGTAGGAACAAGTTAACACACTAAAAAGAAAAGCAGTGTATCCTTTTTTGCAATCGTACTCAGGTATCCCACTTCTAACACGATTTAATGATTTAACCCGGAAGCATTATTTTGAGGCGTGTGTTTCTGTGACTCGTGAGGTCACATGTTTATTTCAAATCATTCATGTTATGATATCCCTATGTGTTTTGTCTTCTAATGGTTGTGTTGTCAGATGGTTTTTAAGATATTTTTATCTCTGGAATTCTTATCTCTGAAATTTTTATCTCTGGAATTTTGCCATTTTCTAAGATAGTCTTTTACCGTTCTAAGGCAATTTTTGAAAAAAAAAAAACAAAAACACATTCACTGAAAATTACTCCCCACAACGTATTGAAGGACATGAATAGGTTATCTTCAAGGCATGTCAGTTAAATTAATTAGAGTATACATTATAACCTATTTCTTGGTAAAAAGAACTGTGTTAATTAAATGTATTAAATTAGTTAAAAGTTAGGAATGAAATTAATTAAATTATTAATTACGATTGCCGACATTGGTAGACTGGTAATTACAACTAGTCAAGGGGTCAGAAATAAATCCGTGGTTGATATTGATGTCGCATTTATTTGCATATATCTTTGACTAGAAGCCTGGGTCAAGAAGAGAAGCAACTAAAATCTAAAAAAAATATTGTTACATTTTTCGGGAAAAGCGTGTTGTTTCGTCATGTCTATTCTGACAGACAGACCAGTGGCGGAGCTAGGAAATTCTGTCAGAGGGGGCGAGAATGGCCTGCAGGGGCGCTTTGAGGTATAGGTAGATAACCTATGCCTCAATACGGTAAAAACCTAAAGAGACCACCGACAGGCGATTTGAGTGCCGGGGGGGGGCGAACGACCCTCTGACTATATGGACGCTCCGCCACTGAGACAGGTACAAATAAATCACAAAATGGAGCTACACAACAAGAGTTTGCTACGTTTTCGTTATATGTGGGAACAAAAGGCAAGCTCTCTGCGTCCCCCTCCCGATACACATTATCACTTTGAAGAAACATTAAATGGGCTTATTGAGTTGGTTCACAAAATTCATGATTTTTTTTCACAAGTGTTCACATCTTGATGGTAAATGATCAAACTAGGAGATTCTGCACATCTGACTAACAAAATTAATGAGATGGCAATGATAGGGTAATTAATGATTAAAATCATTCATTACAAATTCGTGACCAGACACTTTTTACCATTATGTAGTAATCATGTGCAATCCCTCTCCACAATAAAATACAATTTCTCACATTTTCGGTAACTGTAGGAAGTGAAACATGAGTAATGAGGCTAATTAGAAGTATTGTCATGCAACGATTTCCTTTAAACTCGTCACAAAAAGTAATCGATGTCAACTCAACTGCTCAATGAGCCCCTTTAAAATATACCTCCATAATAAAAATTACAAGCTTCGTGTGAAGTTTTACCAAACACGATATTTTATGGACCGTTTTTTCAACCACCATTAGAGTACACAGAAAGTGTGCCCAGCTTAAAGGAAGAAAGCAGTCACCCCAAGTTTATTCTTAAAAATCTACTTAATATCATAGATCTCTTCTTATTTTGCTCACGAGTATTTTTCATTATATTTCTGTACAAAAACATTCAATACTGAAGGTGAACCAAGGACTTCTTCCGCATGAATTTAACAAATAAGTAACAAAAATAGGGGGATAAGAATCATTGAAACTGAAAACCTTGTAATTGAATAAAAATGAAAATTGTCCAAACCTCAGCGGCTTAAAATTGGGAGCTAGGAGCCTTAAGGCTGCTGAAGATCGAACATAAAAATACAATTGAGAACTTATCTGTGCATAGCAGAAGTGACCTCTTCCTTCTAACCCTGGCTGACTCAGCCTTAGATTGCTGGCACCCTTACAGCGTTTTCTTAAGTTTATCTGCAATTTTATGGATCCTAAATAGGAAGCGCCATTTCCGGCGATCTAAGACGTACTGGTTGCCAAAAATGTTCTCTCTGCTACTTGGCACTTCACCTTGTCTACACGCTGTAGATACTTAAGGCATTGGCTACCTGCCTACCACAAAGGTCCAAGAAACACCATTCTCATCCAACCCCCCAACCCCCAACCGTAGCGGAGCTTAACTAAAGAATTCTGTCAGAGGGGGCGAGATTGGCCTGTAGGGGCGCTTTGAAGCAGGTAGATACCCTATGCCTCATAAAAAGGCGCCGACAGACTATTTGAGTTCGTCGGGGGGGGGGGGCGAACGACCCCGACTATATGGACGCTCCTCCACTGCACCCCACACACCCCCCTAGCTCCGTCACTGACACGAAGTTTTCAAAGAGGAAATTAGCTTTTTGTTATCAGGAGGTCAGGTGTATCTACAGGAGCTCAGGGGGTTTGGTAAAAAAGGTTAGGTTAATCACTATACGTCTCAATTTGCGATATATATGTGTGTGTGTTGTATTACAGGTTGACCTTCCTAACATCACGTTCAGCATGACAAAATTTCAAGTTCATCTCAGACTTGTCTGTTTTGCATTTTCTTCGCTATCATGAAAGCAGTGATAACCCTCAACTTGTGAAGGAGAAGGAGAGAAAAAAATGAAAGACAAAAATTTCCATTGTAGTGAGAAAAGAAAAACGCATCTTACGACGAAAAGATCATTTTAACCTTAGGGACGTTCCATAGTACACAACTCTAAGAGAACGCTCCTATTTTCGATTTTGTATCCTCCTACTTTGTTTAAGTGTATGGGAAAATCGACTAAAGATTCTCCTGTTCACCAATTGTGTCAACAGCAGAATTTCAGCTAAATTCCAACATTTACCGATGATCGCAATTGTGTGAATAAAAGGATCATTGGAGGGCATAAGCGTTTCTCCCAAACTACTAAATTAGACAACGGGCCATTTTGATATATTTCAACCTGTCAATTTTACCATTTTCATTAACTTTCCTAATTAATATAAGTCTCCTTTCTCATGTTTAATACAGCATCAAACTATCCATAGGCACATGGAAGCGGGCCCTATCCCTTCCGCTAGAAATTTGGTATGGCTAAAATATGCCTCCGCCTTTCACAGTGGCCTGGCTATTGGGGGCGAGGGGGTAATCATTGTCCCCCAAGCCTCCAAAGTCTCCGTCGGAAATTTTTCTAGTTTAAAATGTTTTGATGGCCATGAATTACACATTACTTCTTGCATTCACGATTTCCAAACCTGTCTGTACAGACAATGCAATCCATACAAACACTGAATAAAACATTTCCGTGCGCTTCGTGCGCAACCATTAAAATCAGTTGTTTCCTTATAATTACCGATTTCTGCAATACTTGTGTGGAATTGTCTCCTTATGGTACTACCATATTTTCTGTACGACGACTTGAGTGGATTTGTTGTTTCCAAAACCATTGCGACGCCCAGCCCTTCGCGATTCACTCAGCACTTCCACACGAATTCGACCGAAACCAAGTCTAAGACATTAACTAACATCTATAAGAAGATCAATGGTGATTGATGTGGTCTGAGCATTACCAGTGCCATCTCTAGACAGCTGATAGCTTCATTCGAATGGCCAGAACTTTGTAAATATCATATATATCCGAGGCTTTGCCAGTGAACTCCAAATGAACGTTGACCCTGGCCCCAACAGTTGCCCAAAGACGTACCCAGGGTCACACCCTTACAGAGGCAGGGCGTAGCGTTCCAACAGCACTTTAGCAAATCGCTAACAAAGTTTTCTGTCAGGGCCTAATTTACGTCACCGTCATCCAAAATATTGCATAAATGTTTCAAATCACAGGATTTTCTCTGGAAACATTCCAAAATAGTCTCAAATTTAAAGCTGTTCAAATTTAGAAAAATTTCTTAGGGAGAACACCTAGCCATCCTACTTCTGGCGTCACCCCTTCGACGATTGCGCTGAAAGCTTCTTCGTCCACACCTCGTTCGACAATGGCCCTTTTACGGCCGCCCAAATAATGAGATGAACGGTACATCTCATTTTACTGTGATATTTTGGCCGTGACATACCCCACCAAGGCTTGTACCTGAGACAGGCATGTTATTTCCTGGAAGCTCGGGGGGGGGGGTAATTATAAAATTGTGACACTAGCATGATGGTTTTAACTGAAAATCAAATGATACTTTATACAGGGGAACACACTAAGCACTTCACATAATCGAACTTTAGATGAACAGCTTCCAATAGGAATGAGCAAAAGGGTCTAATAGGTATAACGGAAGGGGTAGAGGGCCAAAAGGACTTAGGCATTGACGTGACGGCCGTTATTTTGAAGAGTAAACAATGAAGTACTCTGCAAGCACGTCGTATTTTTCGGCAGGTGCGTGTAGTAGACTTACGCGTCGGACCGGTGCACAATTTGCTGGTGTAAGTTGCAAAATACCCGCTTACCTTACTGGGGCGCACTTTCCGTTCTGTGACGTCATACACCTAAGGTCTATTAGCACGTTTTATAACGCCCATAACCTTGGAACGTACTATCAGATTATTACTATAATGACCTCTGAATAAGCTTTTGTAATCACGATTGAAATTCTTAATCGTTCAGCCGTCCGGCTAAGACCACTTTTACTCACATATACATACTTCTAGACAAGACTGACAGACGGGGGCGATTCGGTTCAGGTGGGATACTACGTGGAAGAATATCTTAAAATCAAGTCCATGATCAAACGACTGTTCCATACACCTCTGTGAACTTATATGTGCTTAAATGTGATAAAAGTGCTTCTCCTGGAATGAAATATTTTTAAAGACTTTTAATACTGTAAATTTTAATTTTGTGAACTTTTTCCCTTTGTCTGAAAAAGGAGAAAACTAATTTTCTTTGAGTGGAGGTATACCATAACATAACAGGTTACAGGGCAAAGAAGAGCTAAGAGACCATAAAATGCCCTGTGGACTCAAACCCGAACACATAAAGACAAAACTGACCCATACCGATCCAAAACACAATCACATTCTTCCAATCTCAGTAAAAACTTATCAATATTAACCTTAAAAAAGTGGACAGAATTAGAGTTGATAACCCATTCAGATCAGGCAGGCTATTCCATTCATTGACAACCCTTTGGGAAAAACTGAACTTCCTAATATCAAGTCTGGAGAAAGATTTGTCCAATTTTACTATGACCCCAGACCCTGGAGTTAGAAAAACATGATAATGTAAGGCATTATTCCCACAGATCAGGGGTGGCGCCAGAGGGGGGAGGTCAGGGGCCATCCCCCGTCGGGAAGGTTGGCCCCCGTCCGGGAAGTTTTGCAGTTTAGTCGGGGAGTCTTGGTCGATTCTATAAAGTATGCAGTTCCCGTCGACGGCGACTAGTCTCCCCGACGGTTTACCTGTTTTTGCTCTCAAGAGGACAATTTCTCTAATAAGAACCCAAAATTTTCGTCGCGCTACGCCCTCTGTAGGGTAACTCCAGTTTCTTCAATAGTTTCATTCCACCGCAGAAGTCCTGTCAACTTAACCAAGTAACATGTAGGCAGAGTACACAATTTTTTTTGTAGAGGTCATAAATTTCATCCCATATCGCAAAGACTTAGTTGCTGTTGTCTAGTGTGTGTCATGCGGTACGATCAGTTGGTGAGCGACTTAGTGAGCAAAGTTTGGCTACTTCATCGATAAAATGTATGTTATCCCCGATACGGTGTACTACCCCTACAGTTTTATTTTTTTTTTCTTTTTGTTGTTAATGATTACAAAAGAACACTATCAGTACGCAACTCGGCTCTTGAAGTATTAAGTGATATTGTGCAAAATATGCCTTGCAATGGAATGGAATGGTTAGACTCCTTCATATCGCCTTCTCACCAGCCCTCGACATATCGGCTGTCGGAACTTGGGGTCGTTGGCATCGCCAGGCCCCCTGTCGGAAAAATTCTGTCACCACCCATGGTCGTTTGGCTTTCAAAAGGACAATTTCTGCAATAAAACACAAAACTTTCGGTACGATTTTCCCACTCTTCCTCAGTTCCGATACTTTTAGCTAAATATAGTACAAACTCTTTTCATCTATTTATATGACTTAATAAGTAGAACACGTGGATTTATGTATAATGTCGGAAATTTCATCTTATTTCGCTAAACTTAGTTATTATTCTCTTGTGTCTGTCGTGCAGTACGGCTAGTGACTCGAGGAGGGAAGTACAATGTAAGTTGTACCCGATAGGGCCCAACTACTGAAACAATTGACCTATATACTATAAAAGATTTAAATAAGTACAAATTCCTTTTAGTGTAGGCTTAACCGAAAATTTTAGCGGACTTTGCGAGCTTTTTCAAAGTTTAGATTCCGGGAAAAACATTAAATCAGCGCGAAACTATTTTCCTCTACTATATACAAATTTTATGTAATATGTGTTCCGCAATGGCATGGTACAGTACACAGGTTTTCTTCAAATCCCCGTTACCAACTTCTCGACGGCATCGGGCTGTCGGGGCTTCGGATTGCTGCCCCTCCCCGTCGGACAAATCCTGGCGCCACCCCTGCCACAGAAAAATTTAAAAACGTGGATCATATGTCACCCCTTACCCTTCTTAGATCAAGGGTTTAAGGCTAGCATCTAAAGAACTTCATGATTGGAAAAACCACGAACCTTTTATCCCCTTCATTAGTCATGTTTTCTCAGTGAACTTGTCTACGAGCACTGAAGCTACACTCCCACTGCTTATCCGTATTGTCTTGCGTACTTGTAAAGCTAGGTAGGCCTACTGGAACATTCCTTTTGTTTGACGGTCAGTCTGAACGGGCGAACGTAGCCCGTACATCATAAGAATTAAGGACCTACCACTGGCAGAAATCAAACACACTTTTGCATAAAAATCACGTGACTCCAAATTTGGTAGCACCAACGGAATTTGAATAAAACTCGCAACTTCGTGCAAGAAGGACGTTCATTACCTACGTCTTTCACTCCTTCGGCTTAGGACTTCTTTCAGTGAAAAAAAAATGGATCGGAGAAACGAAACTAGCCAGAGATTTCTTTGTAGAGAATACTACCATTTTGTCAGCAACCTCTTTCTTAAGGTTTTCCCGTAGGACGAATTCCATCATCTTTATGGAATTGCGGTGAAAATTCCTCTCGGTGGCAGTTATCATCAAGCTGGAAGGCAATGTAAAGCCGTTGGGAGGGTCAACTCGGTTAGAGATACACCGTTGTTGTCGGCATCGCTTTATGCATTCCATCGGTTGGAAATTTCCTTAGGCTAACCAGTGCACGTTTTCTCCTTTTGTCGAGAACTTCAGCCGAGAAATTTATCCGAATGAGGCGGCAACATTTGGAGGTTTTGAACTACAGTTTGAAAACATCAAGGGTTTAAAAGTTCTATACGTTTCATTTTGTACTAGCTACGACATGTTCATCTTGGTAATTTTCCCTTTTAGACGAAGTTAAATATGAGCTAAAATGTTTAGTCAGAGCAGGGAGTCTAGCAACTCCCTGGTTAGAGGTGTTAAGATCTACTGCCAGCCTTTCCTGTCATGCCTTAATTTTGAATTATATATGTCATCTACAAGCCCTTAGTCAGACTAGGGAGTTGCTAGAGATCCCTGGCCAGACAAGGTACTGAAGGGAGGGGGAAATAACAACCAGGGAGCGAAATGTTTTCTTAGAGGGGCGAGACGGACGGAAACCAAATACATCAAGTAATTATCCGGGGGGGTTCTTTAGGGGCCCTCCCTGCCCCTGGCTTATTGGCTTGCATGGTCATCTATTCCCTGAGAATCTAAACGTGACGTTCTTTTCCTAGACTAATGCTTACTACCTGTTGCCCAAATTAGATAAGTGCTAATCTTCTGAGTTCTGACCATAGAGAAGGATAATTATCCTACTCTATGGTTCTGACGTAACTCTCCACCCGACTAGCAGACATTTATCATTGCTAAATGCATACAAGGCATCATGGGAACTAGCAGTATAAACAATAGCGCTGACGTCACTACTCTGTCGTTTATACTCCCTGTTCCCATGATTCCGTGGGTGCATTTAACAAGATTAAAGTCTGCTATAGAGCATTCATTAATATCGAATAGTTAAGACATGACGTTTTTAGTGTACAGTAGCATGAGGGCGAGCTCATAAGTCATGGCTCTTAAGTAAGACTAGCGCCACCTCTATGCCAATTAACTTTACAGAGTCTAATTCCGTGGTAGATCAGATTGTTCACACGTTTAAAGGGGATATGTCATCCCCCAAACAGATAGTTACTTGCAACTCTCTGACCAAACAGATTTAGGAATACCCCCAGAGTTCCAAGTACAGTTGATAACTGCACTTTGATTGACATCCATTCAAACAATACAGTTTCACTCTGGTTGGTCAACAATGAAATGTACTGTACAGTTAGCTGTGTTCCCAATTTAGCTCTCATACACTGTGTTTGACAATATTGCCTCGAGCAATTTAAACTCAGTGTAAGCTAGCTGTGGCTCTTTCTTAGAGGTGTAATATTACAGGAGGTTCGGTTTGAATTGGAGGAGGACTTATGAGGTAACTGGTAAGGAGAATTGTCACTGTCTGGGGTGAGTTTAGAGTGCCTTTAATAGATGAGGTAAGTAGGGTTAATAGATTCCCACACCACAGGTAAGTTTGGGGGAATCCTTATCTATGAGAACAGTTTAGAAGTATAAACAACAGCGCGATTTCACTGCTCCATTGCTTATAGTCCCAGTTCCCATAATTCCTTGGGTGTATTTAGCAATGATTAAAATCTCCTGATAGGTTGAGATTTTAATTTTGATGAAGGTGGGGCGGTATGACTGTTAATGGCAATGCAATTTAATATAAGAAATGTAAATCATGCCTGCGTTGACCACTTCCTTACTTTTACCAATAACATCTAAAACGTATTGGCAATAGTGTACTTCACTGGACGGCACGCGAAAATTATTCCCACTTCGATATGGACAAATCATGGCAATTAGCCAATCAGCTTCTGCACGTCAGAGCTACGTCATTTCTCCCAAATGACAGTTTCTCTACATATGTTTGTTATTGTGACGCCGGATTATGAAAGAACATCCCAAATATCCTATTGGACTCGTAACCCTAACCTGTATTCTAACCCTTACTATTATTTTGAAACAATTTTCAAAATTCCTGAAAATTCGAAATGGACAAATCAAAGTGGGAAAAAAAAATTAGCGGACGGCATAAGCTTAACCCACAGCACCATCTTTTCGGTGTATGTATCCCTAGAACTGGGTCGTAATCAGGTTACCTAAAAAGGGTCGCCATTTCCATATTAAATGACCTCGGGTAGAATTGTAACATTTGAATAAATATGTGAGTATGAACGGCCGTCCTCGAAGTAAAGTAGTTGCTAAGGATGCGGATGGGGTGAGGGGGTCCATTAACCTAACGTTTTCGCTCAAATAACCAAGACTGGGCAGGTACTAACCGGTGCAGTTTAACCCACTTTCTAAAGTAAATTATATTCAAGAGGACCTGGGAGAATGTTCCATTCAAGGAGAAGGGGAGGGGATAATCCACCGCCTCTTGTCACGGACATGTAATTTTCTGAATTTTCATTACAATTTTACAGGCATATTTGTGAAGGTTTTGAATCTGT
>WURT03048536.1:0-14385 GCA_009936505.3 Holothuria glaberrima
TATTTTAAAAAAAAATTTTCGAAACACGGGACTGCCTACGTAGTATCAGATAATGCCACCGCCTACCCTTTTTAATTAATTAAATGCTGGTGGAGGTTAAACAAGCGATAGTACCTCAATTTTTCTTGCCGAAGTATTTGATGATGCTTCTTTGTTTTTCCAAGCGCTCTGCTCCCAAGTCGTCATTTTTGCATTTACAGCTGCAGAAAATCTCGTTGTCTTACTTTGAATAGCAAAGCCCACGAAAATCCCTGAATGTGCATTTACGGGATTGTAAGAAATATATTCCCGGGGAGGACCCGCCTGATTGCAGCTTCGGTGCTATTATATATGGGGGCTTTGTCTTTAACGAATACCAACATGGAAATCCCTTTGGGAAAAAAAAACTCTTTGAACTGAAAGGAGTCGATTTGGCTTAATGGAATTTAGTCAAAGAAATATTCTTTAAAAGATATCAAAGTTAATGAAACCTTCTTGACGAAGGATTTGAAAGAGTACCTCACCAAACGTTGCGTCTCACCCAAAGCTAAATGTAAATTACAAAGGGCCTTAAAGAACCTTACCCAAGGGGACATTTGAAATGGTATAAATGAAGTTTTGTACCGTGTTTAAAGAATTTTTTTTTATTATGTAATATAACCTCCAGAAATTTCAAAAGAGGTTTGTGAATGTTGTTTAAACATCTGAAAGGAGTGAACCAAAGGAGTTCTGTCCGAAAACTTCAAGTCTTCAAACGGAGACAAAACCGTCCATTTACACCAGCGTCGACTGAGCATGTAATAAGAGAAACAATATTAGGCTAGGAGTTACAGATATTAAGGATTTTCTTTTATAGGGTGAAAGCAGTGTATAAAGAAAATGAAAATTGTTCTTGAGATGTTAGCAGGGGACGTTTACATTAATGAAAGATTGTATCACCTTCCTATCTTTTCATGGTTAAACGAATAACTGGAAGACAACAATTTGCGTTAATACCTAAAACATGTTTCATCATAATTAACGTAAATTAACATAACATTCAAATAGGGATGTAAATTTGCAGCAATCCTGTTAAGAACTTTCAGTAGAACGATATTTTTTAAACATGCAAAATTTTCCCCTTTTTTCGGTTTTTTTTTTTTTTTTTTTTTGAACAACTGAACTCTTATCCACTTGAAATAATGAATGTTTCTTCTTTAAATAAAGTATATTTATGTACAGAAAACACCAAAATTGTGTAATAATTTTTGTAAATTTGTAGATAATTTTAACAGTGCAGTCAAGTGTGGTTAAAAACAGAAAAAATGGTTTCTCAGATAAAACTGGAAATACATGTTAAACGACGTTTTTATGTTGTAGTAATACAAATTGTTTGAAAAGATAGAGCAAATGTCTGCTAAAAGGAAAAAAATTCCAGAGTAGACGTTTCTGCACAAAGCGAGTAAAAGCACCTTTATCAAAGTTTTTTTTTTCCTCAAGTGCCTATCTTCAATGTTTATTTCAGACTTGCTTAGTTATGGAGATCAAATTTACTACGATAGCCAATGATCCTTTATTAATCTGTAACGACTTATCATTCCGATGTTTAAAAGTTGTCCCTGACTGTCTATTGCCATCATTCTTATTTCATACGTGGTAAAACCAAATATGCAAGGCATATGCTGTAAATACGTTTCCTCGACCTTTGTACTGCCTATTAGCTGTGCTACCTGCTATTCAGATTCACTTTTGAGGCCTGTGTAGAACCATGGAAGCTATTCGGTACATTCGACCAAGGTACTTTCTGAAAAAATTATTATTTAAAAAGCACATTCTTGTCAGCCGTGCAGGCAATTCTTTTATCAAGTACATGAACAACTAGGAGGCATTTCTTGAAGTTGCAAATCCCATATCTCCATATTCTCTACATACATTGGGTTAAGGAAGTTTGTCAACGTACTGCTAAGCACACAATGGCAAAAGCCCACCTTCAGGACATTCAAACTACAACTCAAACTACGACTTTAAGCAACTGGGATGTACATAGCAAAAATAAAAATTATCCCGACACTCTTTACACATCGTGTGGTTTTATGATATTTTTAACATACTGATATACAAATAAAAAGCCCAATTTCAGCTAATTTGAATCTTGACCTTTAATCTATGAGGGTATCAATAAAGCATGCACAAGTTTTGATGGTCAGGTACCTACCCACCGTGCTTGGACTTCATCGGGCTTACGGTTTAGGACTTCCGATCACCTCGCACTACCTCACCATGGGTTGAGACACTGAGACTAGTAACGTCGGAGCATTAACCGTTACCATGCCAACGCATCCTATTTCAACTATCATTACCGTATATAGCTCAATGGGCAAAGTAGCCACAATACCTCATCTTCTTCAGGGAGCGATGGAATAAAAACTTCAACTCGTGAGTAATTTTTCTAAATGTCTTGGATCCTTTTCTTTGCAGATACAAATTGTGCACTTCAACTTTATGAACAAAGCTAAAACCGTACATATTACATGTAAAATTTGCCACACCTTGTCATGCAACACAGGATTACAAACAGCTGCAGCTCATTCCTACAAAACAACATTTTGTCGAAAGCTTTAATTAAGATGTACTGCTCATTTGTGTGAATATTTCGGAGGAAAAGCCACTGGTTTTTCTGTTACATTTGGTACCCCTTATTTGTTGTTGGACAGACCTATTTCAACGGAAGAGGTGACATTTGGCAATAAATGAAATACAAAATATTAATGGGTACACCTCTACTTTCCGACATCCATATGAAACACCCGCAAAAGCCCTGCTTTCCATGAAAATGACCAAACAGAATAACCTCGTCGATGTATGACCGAGTCTACACTCCACACGGCTTTTCTCAGACCAAATGTAGAATTTTACAATGTTCTCTTTCTGACTATGACGCAGTTGCTGCTTACATTATATCCCCGGCTCGGACTAGATAGGAACAGGATTAAAGAAAGTGACCACAGTTATCCTCTCATATCTAAAAAGATTTCAAACCTGATTTGCAAGCAAGATACAAGAAATGAGAAACATTAAACATTAAAACCATTTTTTTTTCAATCCAAAGTGAAGAGACGATTCCAAGACTCGCATCAAATATTTGGTGATTGAATACTATGAGGAACAAACCTGTTGACTGGAAGCATCTCTTCATCGTCAAGGGTGATAGGAGTGAATAGCAAGGCCCTTCAGGCGCTTCGGCAACACCTGGACAAACGTTTTCTGGTCGTCATGGGCAGGGTCGTACGTTAAACGTTGAGGAAGGAGGGAAACCACTATAAAAATTTTACTAACAAGTAGCAACGAATTGTCAATTAAAGACAGTTTAAGGCCCCAACGGTTCAGTTGTGGAGGACCCTCTATGCATTCTTCCGAGTCTTATGACAAGTTCTGAATGCCTTGTTACACGACCTTGTTACATTTGAGCTTTAAAAAGGCTTTTTAAAACCTGACCAAAGAATAAAACTGTTGTATCATTATCATTGTCTTGAGTGTTCAGTCAAACATCACATAGTGTTGTCGTTTAAGCAAGAAGGTACACAAATATGGATCAAATGTTTTATGCGTAAGTGCCCTTATTAAGTTGTATTTTCTTTATTTATTTAGGTGGATGTAATCAATCAAGTCAGACCACCAGGACCAATACGTGAAAACGTATAATCCAGGTTTTTTATGTAGTAAAACAATTTTGGATATTTAGCTTGTAACGCTAAGATTAAAAGGGGGACGCTGATCAATGAGCAATGGATGTTAACGGACTTGATTTTTATTTATTTTATCTATGCCCCCTAGACTACTTTAATTTCCCAACCTAAATTTAAGCTTAGTTACCCACTTTGAAGGACTTCCGTTAATAGCATTGCCAACCTTATCTGCCTTCATTTTATAAACTTTATTAATAAATGGTTTCGATATAGCCAACATGTGCTTTAAACAGTCGCCAGGAGTTTTAATAATTACGTTGATGAATGTGGAGTAAAAGACACTCAGTGCTTGCAACCTTGCTTCTTATACTTGGTAGCTAGTTTGGGTAATAACTGTAAGTTCAACGTCATTAAGACTACCTTTCTATGACAAAAGTATGCACTACTGGAGAGCAACAAATACCGACCGCTGTGGCGACACATTACAGTTTTCGTCGGCTTGAATCTTGGACATTTACACTTTGACCTTGGTTTCCGAATGCAGCGGTGTAGTGGCGTATTTTTGCGGTTAACCTCAAGATACTGGGCATCTATCTTGAAATCCTTTCTTAGGATCGATTTGCATTTCAACGTATGATGTGACTAGAATCGGATTAAGTCGCTTAATTAGTTACCAAATGAATCTTCAACCATGAAAATCGGTTCAGATTTAGTGAAGTTATTCACGGAAATAAAATTCATCAATGCCAGACGGGCGTCAGTCAGGCTGTGAATATCTGATCTTTGCGGTTTCCTATCATTAAAAAAAATCTGCCAAGTCGTGACGCTATCCGCCAAGTCATGACGCCCAGTTTCAAGGGGCAGATTTTTCTAATGAAAAAGAGGATCTGGCTTTAAATTTATTGTGCCCACTTTGGTTCCACGATTGAATTAAAAGTAAATTCCCCAGGAAACTCTTATCTAGATCAGCTTCACATTTACATTTTATACAATTATTAGGACCGCAGTACAAAATGTGACCTTTTGGTTTCTTAATACAATCCATTTTCTACACCGGGGCTGAGTCCTATCAACGGGGTTCATAGTTCCCTTCTCTTTCTGATTCTATCCCTCTCACGAGAAAGAAGAGCTTACAAATTGCAAGATTTTACTATGAAACAATCCTAACAGTTACATTTAAAACCACACATTCGTGCTTTCCTTTCATTTCTGTTACCGTGATTTCCATTACTGACATAGCTTTGAAATATGGGACTTCTACAGAGTACTGTCTTGAGAATCGTCAGAATACTCACCTCATTCAAGCCCCACTTTTGGGAAATGCTATATGGTACCTGGCATAATATGTCTAGGAGTGCCTACGTATCTGCAGAAACAATTCAGCTAACTAGATCTTCATAATTGTTAAAGACACACCATTTTTCATTCTGACTCGAATAAAACACCCAGGCTATTTAGAACCAAACGCCCTGGGTTACGCTTTAGAATTGGTAACTTTAACAGTTTTCGCTGTGAAAAACATCATCACAACTACACTTTGCACATGCGTTCCTTACTGAAATGATGTCAACGTGGTGCACCATTGTAAAGCAAACGACAACGTAGTTCTCTTACTCAAAATCCCTATTTAGCTTCATATATGGATAAATCTAGCCAATATAAAGTTTAATATGGGCATATTCAAGCCAGATATAACTTGATAAATGACCATGCCAAATATCCATTAAAGTAGAAAGAAACATTTCATGATATTAATCGTACTGCGATATAAGGCCAACAGGTTGGACAAGGATTTTCTATTGAACATAAACTGTACGATCGCTCTCTTAGCATTAACTGATTGTCCGCAATATAGTCTATTCATATCAAACAACGAACAGAATAAATTGCCACGGCCAGTGTATTCCAATTTTGAAGAACATGTTTTCGCTTTCAGTGAATTTCAAGTCTTAGTAAAACAGAACACAGCTTTCCTTACTCACATCCATGTTAGGTAAAAGAAGACGTTAGGCTTTATATGTATGCTAAATCCTTCCAAAACTTACCTTATTCGTAACAATTGAGAGAGGTCTTTTACAAAATAGATTACTGGCCTATTATACAGGATGATGTACTTTCAACGTTGCAGTAAAGTTCAAAGATGGCGTCAGGTTTCAGCCAGTCTGAGTAGCTACACGACCTACTGCGTATCGCAGCTCTACGTGTTGTCTTATTGAGAACAAAGTACATATTTGTATTTTATTTTTAACAACACCACTGATAACGTATGGGGACAAAGTTCGTAGAACAGCTTTGCAACATAATTTTCCAGGTACAATTACAAAGTGCCAAAACGCTTTGCTAATAAAATGATATTGTTATTTCTTAGCTTCTGGTGTTGAAACGGACAAGTTGGATGATTATTCATCGCAACTGCTTTGCAAACAAAGCATCCCCGTTTTTGGATTTGAAAACAATGCAATGTTAGTGATGGGACAAAATGGACCTACGATATTAAAAATTTTTGTCCAGATTCTTGCAAGGATAAACACACTACCGAATAAAATGGTTACCAATTCATTTATCCTCTTTTTACTGGTTCAATCATGCTTCAAATTGAGACTAGTTGTTGGTGATGAGTTCACTATAACAGGGTCTTAACAGGAGAAAAGACGACTTCGGAGGTTTTCAGACTTACAAAAGAGAACCGGTTCTTTGGAAAAACAAACATTTTTTCAACTCACATTCACTGTGACACTAGTAAGCTGTAAAACCAGTCGAGCGTTAAGGAGGCCAAGAGGATGAAGATAGGATATATCATCCCTGGTTATAAGTTTTACAGGAGTTTTATAATACAATTAAGTTACAATGTCAAGACGTGGGAATGGAGAAGAGCTGGAGAAGCATGCAGATTTCTTTTGCAAGCAGCCCCCCCCCCTTAACAGACTTTTTCCCCTTTGGTACAATTTCCCCTTAATGTCGATATTTTTCACAAAACATTTCCCCTAAGGTGGAATTAGGCAAAACTTAGGTATATATATATGGTATATATATATATATATATAAAACTAAATCCTACTTTATGCGGAAACTCGTTAAAATGTGACCTTAGAAGGACACTTACTTAAAATCACATATTTGCATATATTTGCATATACGTGTCTCATTCAAAATTATAATAAAAATACCATAGGTATCTTCCAAAGCGGTCATCACTAGAAGTAACTGTCTTTTAAATGAATTGCTTACTTAGAATGTTTTATTAAATAAACAGAACATTTAATTTTATTGCACTTGTATATTTAGTTCGTGCGTGTACCACTAAGGTGCATCTTTAACACACGGGAGATATAGCAATTATTACTTCAATGATGTACTACGCCGTGCGTTTTGTACACGGCTAATACCTGGTAACTCATTGTTGAGGGTCATATCACCGATATCAAGGTTCCATAGATATCGAAATTTTTGTAGCAGCATGCGCGCAAGGAGGTGAAATAACGATACAAATTTTAAGTGGACACGAAATTGTCCTTTTATGGTAAATGTCCTCCTAAAGTGCAGTTTTTGACGACGGTTTCTCTACTTAAGGTAGGATTTAGGCATCTATATATATATATATATAAAGATGAAAAACAGAAGCCATCAGACACTCGAAATATTGAAATAATCTTTAAAGGTTAAATAAATTTGAAACGAAAAACTGGGTTTAAAACTTCAAAGCAACTTGATGATAAAACTGGTATAACGTAAAAACGTTAAAAGATAAAACATGTACAATGTTTCGAAAAGCTATACTTTTCCTGATCACGTACTGGAGTAAACTGATGCTTAAAATCGGACGAGAACGGCTAACAAGAAAGAATGCTGTGGAAAGCCTACATGCTACTCGTTGCGTCTTTTACATTCATGCCTACTGGTGCAAATTAAAAGCCGATAAATCCATTTTAACTCCACTTCTCCCCGGATAGTCTTACTATTGTTGTGGACCTTTTCTATCCCCAAAAGCTCGAAAGTTGTACAGCTTTGAAAATGTTTGCCCAATGGGGTGTTCACTTTTCGAAATTATCGCCTATGACCACGGTGTCTGGTTCTAAGCTCCCCTCCTGTCTCTCCCACATATTGCTTGCTACAGTACAAGCAGTTTATTAAATACACCACGCCTGTAGTACAGCAAGTGATGGAATGGAATATATTAAACTTTTGACCTGCAAATAAACTACGAACCCATTTGGTTTCTTTCAAAGGAGCACATGTGACACAACGTGTAGAATATGGCTTGAAGCACCACTTAATCTCACCTCCTGAGTGATTTGGTAACTTTGCTCTAACTAGCAGGGACTTAAGGTTAGGGGGGTGCCTGAAAATCACGGCGGGGACTTGCGAGATTGTCACGAAAAGTTTCAGACATCTGCAAAATAGAAAAATGCTTTTTAATGATTTTTGGGCCAAAGGGGGCAGACGTGGGTTACGAGTGGTAACAATAGGGGCAACAGTTTGCCCCTGCTTTTTCGTTTAGTTCTAGGATGAAGCAATTTGTCACGGGGGAGATTATAAAGATTCCTATTTAGGTCCCTGTCATCAGAACAAATAGCTCAATCCTAAGGGCCTGGCCATAGGCTAAATTATTAAGGGTGCCCTAACTATGATAAGAGTCATATTGTAGGTACAGATTCTTAAAGGTTGGCTTTACAAACAGGTCTGTACTTAAAAAGCTTTCCTTGGTACCGCCAATAGTCAAATCAAGAAAAGTAATGAAGTTAAAGTTGAAATCAAAAGTCAATTCCAGTTCTGATGGGTACAGGTTATTTCAGATTTCCATGATGGAAAAAAAGGACTCTTTACCATGTGGCCGTAGACCCCAAATGTCATCTATATACCGACACCACTCAGTGGGTTTTAACGAACAAGTATATATATATATATATATAAAAATGTAAATACATATATAAATATTTATAGACAAATAAGTTTCAAGTTAATTTAACAGCATTTTATTGACAAATTTGTTTCGTAAGAATGATAGCACATCCTCACTCTTCAGAATATCAATGCTGAATAACCGCACAGTAGAAAAAATTAAATTTACAATGTAGTGGATAACGTTATACAATAGACGAGCAAGATTTAAAAGTAGACGCAATAGAGCCGTCAATAAAGTATCGCGCCGTGCTCCCCTCACCCCCCCCCACCACGTGGGTAACCACGGAAACACAGACGGTAGCGTAATGTGCGCGACACTCGAAAAGGCTTTAAAATCAAACAAATTGAGTGAAATTGGACTTTAGTAATTGCTTACGTCTTTGTCTACATACACTAGCTAATACGTTCCTGTTGTTGAGGCTGGTCATATCGGCATGCCAAAGTACTTATGAATGTTGAATAACGGTACAGCAAAGAAGTTAAATTTATAATACAGTAAATAACGGTGTGCAATAAACGCGGTAGATTCAAAAGACGACGCGCTTAAGTCTGCTAAAAAGTGCCGCGCAGTGCTTCTCTCACCACCAAGGTAACCACGGAAAGGCAGATGGTCGCGAAATGTGCGCGACCCTTAAAATCAACGAAATAAGGAGAAATACGATATTATTTAAAGTTGCATAATAAGTGCTTACTTCTATGTCTACATACACTGGCTAATTCGTTCCTGTTGTTGAGGCTGGCCATATGGGGCATGCATATAATAAAGTACTTTTCCTTCTGACAAAATTACACACTTTAGTTGAGACAGAGTAGGGTTTACTCTTTGCAATAATTTTCCACCTTAAAGAGTAAGGAATGTTGTTGTCTTTTAAAGACCATATGTATTGGCTTAGGGTAGTAGCATTTCTTCTGTTTTCTGTTCTGAAACTGTTCGTGTGACCATTGTGTGACCATTTTAAATGTATTTTCAGTCAATCCCATGTAAGTTCTTCTTGAAGGTTATCTTGTCTGGTAACCGTTGCTTGGTAAATTATTGGCCCTGCTCCTATTTTGTCGAGCACTCTTCCGTTATTATGGTTTCACCTATGTTGGAATTATATATTTATTTATATATATATAGTAGGTGGAAATATGGTAACTTGACAGACAAACAAACAAACAGACAGACAGACAGACAGACAGACAGACAGACAGACAGACAGACAGACAGACAGACAGATAAATAGATAGATAGATAGATAAAACCTACTTGCGAAAACTTCCAAAAGGGAAAGAGATACCCCCTTCACGGACGGATACGCCGTACTCAACGATGACACACCTTGATGGAAGATAAAGCAAGAAAATAAAAAATTGATACAGTAAAAACTACCAAAAGTACGCCAGTGTAGCAGAGAGTGAGCCTCCTATGGTATAAAGTGGTCTTGTTACAACAGATAATAGATGTTTAATCTGAGTTAAATACGTTTCAATTGTGTTCATCCTATTATCTAATAAAACCCTTTCCAATAAGACGAATTTCCAGAAATACCTAGTGAAAGAGTCAAATAAAAGTATCCTATTAAGAAAACATTCACACCGAATGCAGGGCCGTCGGAAGCCGGGGCTGGGGGTCTGCAGCCCCCCCCCCCCCCAAAAAAAAGTTTTGCCATGCATACTTTTTTTGAATGCAATGAAAACGTCCAAAAAGTGAAAGACCAAAAAGTGAAAGTAATGAATACCATTCTTAAAAATTATATCACCTATCATTCAGTCTATCCGTTTTTCTATTTAGACAAATGACGTATCATTCCGTCATTCAGTCAATACGGAAAAAATCGTTTATGCATGAAGTATTTGAAAATTATATCGACTCAGTGTGTCTTACAACGTACTAAATTTAACTTTCTGCGTCATTTTGTGGAAATCTAAATGGTCAATGCATCATGAAGTCGCGAAATTTTGCGGTGCTGTATCTTAAGTTACTGATTATTCACAGTGGCGTAACTCCTATGGGCTCGGACCATACTGAACCGGGGTTCCCGACCAACAGGGGTCCCCCTCTACACTGATGCACAGAAAGAAGCCAGGCTTGATAAATCAAGGTCTTAGAAATTGGGATTGTACCTGCAATATTTCTTGCTTCAGGAATGGAATTGAGCATTGAGTTCATTGGACATATTAGTATTCAAAGTAATGAAATTTTGCGTGCTCCCGCGTGCAGCCTCACCTCATGGCCGTGTTAACTATCAATACCGTCTCAAATATCTACGCATTATTCAAAGGTGAGAGTTCTACAAAAACGCCGATTGTTCTTGTGCATTGGAATCATTATGGAGGAGCAGGGCATCGCAAGAATGCGCAGTAGTGGATCCCAAGGGAAGTCTCGATGCAGTTTGTTAGGAATTAGAAGTGTCTCAGTGCAAAGTCTCTCCGCAAATTTTATTATGGGGACGATTATCAATGCAAAATTTCAGGGAGCTTTGCAAAATCTCCGATGCGAAGTAGATTGCCGGAAATAGCATTCCAGGGCCTTTCAATTTGCATTATTTCACAATTTTCAATCCTTCATGAGGAGTAAACCTTACCCCCCCCCCCTCCGAAAAACTGGCAACACAGACACACTTTATTCCTCAAAATTATTGTGTAGGGCAAAAATAGAACTTGATATTAGCTTATAACATCTGCTTTATTCGCGAATAATCACCACCACCACCACCACCAACAACACAAGTTAAATTCTTGGAAATCGAAGATAACAAACCCACATGATATTGGTGTCTAAATCCATGAAAGGTGAATTTGGCAAATCCCATTACGTGCCAATTGCAATTGGCGGGTGTATCTACAGATAGTACATTTAACGTTACCTCAATAGCCAGATACAGGGCTCTTGGGTACTCTGATGGTAGTCGACGCATATGACGTGCATATTGCTGAAGAAAATACACACAAGGAATTTCGAATTTCGCAGCAAGACGATTACGGAGAATGGATTTGCTTAGTATATGTATCCACACAATTGCACTCTTAAAAGGTCAAATTAAATAACTTGACATTATTAAACATGTGATTGCCACCAGTAGCTATTTACACCGAAACATAACTTTTTCGCCCAATTATTTAAAGTTTTACTTGCTGTGCTTGGAATTTCGGATATAAAACTTAAGCCGTTCCCCTTTTCCTAACCCTCAAAGCATGAAATTGTTTATGCCTTGCCACCATAAAGAAATACTCCCTGATATGTTACTAACCAACCCTAGGATACTCCTTTTTTTTCCTTACTGGTAGACATGTGAGGGATTCAAAAACACAGTACCATTATAAAGACCATTTCAAATGACACTCAGTCTGAAGACGGACCATTAGGACCTAGGGTCACTACAGTAAAGAACAGTTATTTGGTTTTCCGTTTTGTAATATTTAAGCGTTAATTTCACTTATAGCCTATGTATAGAGCAGGTGGGGCAATTCCGTAACCAAGGGGTAAGGGCGCTCCTTAAAAAATATTTGATAAGTAGGTTTTCAAGTTATCATTGTCCTAATGCAATTTAAACATCTCGCCATGTAAAGAACCCCCTTGAACTTGTCTTGCCCACCTCCAGTACCCTATCTAGCTACAAGCTCAATGTAGAAGTTTGCTTTCTGGTAAGACGAACGCAGACGATGACTTTTCTGGCATCACTCCGTTAGCATTAACTGTGGTTTGAATCGCAACTTACAACTCTTTTCAGTTGGAACATATAATATTTAAAATAACCTATGCACAATTATAGAATTACCTAGTATTGTTATTGATATAAACAAATTTTCGTACGTAAACAGCTTTACACTCAATCGGCAGAACTTTATATTAGTCCAAGTTCTTCTGGTACCTATCTTATCTATCGTAGGTCAATTTCGTAGTGGTTTTGGGTGGAACATTGTCCATGTATATTCAAGACCCATTTCTTGGGGCTAGGCGGGGTTACCCGGGCTCATACGCAATGAGTGGTCCCCGGCAGACTGAAATATTTGCATATCACAGGTGACCCGATCTATTGTCACAATTGGAAATCGGCACCTAGATCACCTACCCTCAATACTCTGTTGTTGTATTCTAATACTATAGCTATAACTTACTAAGTTACATGCTTAACCGAACATTGCAAAGAGCCATCAGCAGCTTTCTGTACACCTACGCCTTCACCATGCACAATGCGATGATGCTAAAAGTTGACATGGCAGTATTTCGCATGATACCCTCAATTAAGTAGCACGTCAGACATTTTGCATAGTTCCACTGGTAACTCTGGCTTGTTTTTGAATGGACGTCCTTTTGAAACGTAACACTTAAAAGAGCCGTGCACTAAAAACCGGTACAAAAATGTTAACTAAATTTGGTGATGTCATTGAGATATCATGTAGTTCTCATAAAATTAGTTTTGTGCAAAAATGAACCACTTTTGAATTATAGATGTTAAATGAGAAATATCAAATTTTGAATACCTTGCCCTGTCCATGCTTTCCAAGGCAAATGTCCTCTATCGACGGAGAAAAGACCTGGAATGAATTTCATTTGCCTATTGTTGTGTAAAGTAAACGTTTATAAAGACAATCATGTTGATGACAAAGGATAATGAATAAAGGCCAGCATAATACTTCAATGCACTGTTGCGACTAGTTCTAAAGACAACTACCATAATTTTGTCCCCACAAATCTTATGCTGCTTTAGTTAGCCTTTAAAATACTCAATGTGCATAATGTCGAATGAGGTAAAAGATTTTCAAATGCCAAAAAATGGTGCATTCATTGTAAAACAAGTAAAATTGACGTCAACAGCAATATATATATATATATATATATATTGCGAATTTGGGATTAAGTGGAAATATTGTATGAAAAAACCGGCTAAAAGGGGGAATCGTCTTAAAGGGGAAAATCAGGCGACATTGCGAAATCACACACTTTTTATATGGGAATGCGTAAACGGATGGTAACGTCCGTTTCATTACACGATATATATGCAATTACTTCAATGATAAGGTGGTATATATAGGTCGATAAAGGTGGTATTCAGTGCTTAAAGTTTGCTGAAATTTCCACGACGTTTTGGGTATAGACCCTACATCAAGTGGCAAAAAATGCAACTGAACAACAATGAAACAGAAGTAGAGAAAACACACATTCAAAAGGGGCACGAACAAACCAGTTGTAAAAATTGCAAAATAACCCCGTGGAAAACAGCGATATGAGGGCTGAGTGAAACTGGTAAAGAGTATGTTCAAAAGCGGGCAAGTTAAAAAAAAAGATCCATCCCAAAGTTAAGACCGTGTGGAGAGAGGGTTTCGAGATTCATGATAAGCCGGTTTTCGGTAGTCAGACGATCACGTTCGGACCCTCTACACATAATGGTTTCGGTAGCGGTCAGGTCCTTTGTCGAACACGGTGATGTGGAATTAAAATGTGTGGACATCGGATAACCTTGATGGTTTTGTTTGATTGACCTGAGGTGTTTAGTTACTCGGTCAGTGAGGCGACGTTTGGTCTCTCCCGCATACAGACAGATACAACGTCCACAAGCTAAAATGTATACCACTTCAGTGGAAGAACAGGTAGAGAGTTGGTTAACAGTGAATCTGTTAACGTTAGGACGCAAATAATTGATGAGTGTGTAGATGCCAACCACTGGTTGTGTGTTGCATCTACTGCGATTACGGGGAATGGTCCTTGTGTCTTTTGCGTGGGTTGTAGTGGCTGGGAAGCCCGAACTAAATGATTGACAATTTTCTTTTCAACTCTGAAGGCTGTAATGGGAGGTTCGGGGAAAAGATCATGGATGGAGGGGCCTTGCCGAAGGATCTCTACATTATATATATA
>WURT03048547.1:0-14385 GCA_009936505.3 Holothuria glaberrima
ACAGTATATATATATATATATATATATATAATGTAATGTACCAACAATGATTGTAACTAATTTATTTTGTTTCATTGGGCTGCTTAGTATTGGCTTTCTGCCAAGTTGAAATCCTGTTTACCCTTTAGCAGTTGGGTAATGATTAGTATCCTGGTATTATGGAAACAGGATATACATCGTAATAACTAAAATATTCATATGGCTGCCCACATAATATACTTAGAAGCATTCTGACTCTACTATGTTCCTTATTCATTTCTACTAGAGCAACCCATTTACAATTTTAAATAGCGCCGGTTTTAAAGAAACTCATGACATGGGTCAATGTCTTTATCATACTTTCTGCAAGTGATCTAGATGTAAACATGGGCGAAGTTGACTGCAGTGGTGACCACGTGTATTAGAATTATTCAAAACATAACCACATAATGAGAACATTTTTCACAAATGAACACTAACGGAAAAACACAAGTTTTGATGCTAGCTTTATCAAAATGTGGCCATGTTTTAAAGCTCTGTCCTTATAACTGATGCGAAACTATGCCGATGAAATGAAGTACCTTTCCTCTTGGTCTTACGGGCAACGCACCTTGATACTCGCTCCGAAGAGAATGCACTACAGCAGGGTTCTAACCACAGGCAATGTTTACACCGTTTGCAAGGACAGTGACGTAACTCCTATTGGGTGGGACCGTGCTGAGCCGGGGCCCCGACTAAACGGGAGGGGGTCCCGCAATACACTGATGCACAGAAGAAGGGTACCTCTTTTCACTACTTTTACACGATTCATGTATCACTCATCACTAGAATGTGTCCATGGATAACGGGAAGGGGTGTAGTATTCCCTGCTCATGAATGATGAGTTCCCGACGCGGAGGTAGGAGTGGGGGTCGATTGGTAAGTCGATGGGTTCGTTTCACAATTGAACCTCTCCTGATGTCGAACCCTTCTTGTCAGCTAGAAGCGATTCGTCATCACGGATGACCTTTTAGCAATACAGAGACTACAAATTGTTACAAGTTCAACAAATTCCTTTTGCATATTAGAATGACAAAATAAAGATAGTTACGCCATACTTCAACGCATCAGCTTTCCGCGCGCTTCGCTGTGATAGCTTTCGTCCGTGTTACAAAACAAGATTAGGCCTTTGTGTGTATTTGCTTTTTTACAAAACTGTTCTCTTCGTTGTGAATCACTAACCTGGTTCTTCCTGATGTAAAGTTGTTCCGACAGATAACTACAATGAGATATAAGTGCTCCTCAATATTGAAGACCGGTGGGTAGGCCTAAGTGAAAAAGAGGGGGCTGGTTATCGCCCGCATGTAGGGCGGTGTCATTTTAATGTCCCTATCCACCATGGCTGGTGCCTACCTAAGGTAGACCGCTTGGATCAAAGTTTTCACGGCATATGCATCGGTCTACTGTGAAAACTTGTATTAAGTTTAAGAGTGAAATTAGAGCGTTTAAGGTGCCAACTTCTCTCTCCCTCTGGAGGAGCTGGCGACTCATATATGATGGAGAAGACACTGCGGTGACAGAAATTCTCTGTTCAAATGCAAAATTTGCTGTAATTTATGGCCGTTTAGAGTGCTTAATTTATCGTCAGTCTTGGCGATAAGTGTGTATGAGACGAACAGCTCCAGTGACTAGCTTGTACTTTTAAGTTATTTTGCAGTCTACGGAATTTCCGGTTTTTGCTACCTCAGCCTTGATTGCATAACCCATCTATGTTCAGGTTGGGTGTGGCGGAACTTGGTTGCGATGGCAAACACAATGAAGTGTGAAATTTCAAACAGCGACAGTCGCCTCGAGAGTTTAGGCCCTACCTGTATTTGCTTTTAAATAAAAGCCTTCTAAAAGAACGATCAAATAATGAGTACTTTTCTTACTCTATAGTTTCGCTGGATGTCATAGTTCAAGCCTTTAACGCCTCCACTCAGTTAACATGTAAGTAACCCTCAATAGCGAATTTGCATTCTTTTACTTGTCTCGGAGTACGGAGAACGAATTCGGATGTAGTAACTTCTCTGCGCCAAATCCTCACGTTTTGTTTGGTAATGTGTCACATTCTCGTCTCGAGACATGCATATCCTGCATGATATCCTGTCACAACGTTAGGGTTAAGGAGAAGGGATGAAATAAGGTTAGACTTGAAAAGTCTCGAGACTTGAAATTTTGCATGATATCATGTGTGGATTGTGTGTTCTGTGAGTAGAATGTGTGAATATTCCGTGTATGGCATTCCCGATAGGGGTCAGCTGCCCCGACGGTTGACGTTCTATTGGCTCCTTGGGGGCAGTTTTTTTTCAAATCAAAACTATATAAATGTTTGTGAATACTTCTCACCCTATTATTCACGCGCCTACGACCTCATTACTATGCGCACCATACGTATTCTAAGATCAGAGTGCCAAAAGTGAGCTGATTGCTTTTTTGCATAATTAGCATGCTTACGGAGGAAAACGGCACAGTACTTTTTGGAAGACATATTTCTTAAGCCCTATGTATGGCTTCCATATTCTTCCTACAACTTCGAGAAAGACAGGACAGTGGGACATGAATACAACGAGGTATATACCACTTCAATATCTGTGCTTATTTAATTCGACCAAACGAAGCTTTCTCAATCGATGTTATAATATAGAGTATGATGATTATTTACAATATGTAAACTAATGGACTGTATTCGGTGTTTACTTTACATTTGGAACCACCCCGAAACGAATCATGATGTCTGCTTTCAGTAGGGTTGTATCATAGCGCAATAAAAGGCACACAATACAGTCACTCCAAATGCATCACCGAAGCCTTCTCCAGTATGAAAGGACGTTACGTGTCATGCAATCGTTTCGACTTTAGTTCATTTTTTATTTTACTAGTGCAGATTCAATTGACACTTATGTCCTACTTTTGCAACTGTATTGGATAACTCACGTGATGCAAATAAATATTTTGCAGACAGAGTTAAAGTGAACATAAATTTAAAGACGAACATGCATAAGTAACGAGGACAGTAGTGGAGGTTATGGGGAACTTCTAACGTAAAACCAGTCTATATTAATTTTACTTGTTTAACTGTAGCAACTATGATACGTAATAGAAATAAAGTTGGATTCGCAAGTCGGCCAGCACAACAGGACGCTGTCATGAAATATCCAGCCATTTCCAAAATCACCTTTCCAGGTCTATACCATGAGATTACATAATGAGGGACGGTAGTTTTGCATAATTGGAAAATGAGCCCACCTCATATAAAATGGTTAAAGAAGGGAAGGGGTACTCTATTAGACCAAAAGTTCACTAGAAAAAAATGTTCGATACACCCGGCGAAGTTCCGCTAGACCAAAAAAACCTCGTTAGGATAAACTTTAGAATTAAAGCATTAGTGTTATACAGATAGAATTAGGGTTCATGATAAGGATTATCCCAGTGTCGAATTACTTATATGGGTTAGGATAAAGCTTAGAACTGATGCTATAGTTAGGATCTAGTTAGGATCTTCGGTCTTTTGCACCTTTAATCAGGAGAACAGTTCATCTAAAATGTACCCTGCTCGTAAGAACTACATAAAACCAAGTAACAACTTCCTGATTAAAGCATGTACCAGCATTATAGTGACCTCCGAAACGTGAATTCCACTTGGAAAGATGCTATTACTTGATTGCATATGTCGAAGGATGGGATCGAGAATCATATTAATATGTACACTCATCACACACTGTACGCTGTGGCTCGAATTCCCAAATTGCACAATTCCGTACCATACAGCTGTAGCCAACCTAACGTCGTTAATCTACCCACAGAGTAAAATGCTTAACGCGGTAATGCATATAGTTTGATAGGCACTTGAGGTTTGGGCAAATATGTTACCAGACGTCGGTGGCGGAATAGGAAAGAAGCAATAATGATTAATGTAGACCTGCATATGTTTGCTTGTCAGTTTCTATTGACATGAATGGAAGTTGATCGATTGGGACGGAAATGAGGCCATTAGAAAAGAATGTTGAAAAAGATGTTGGCAACTGTTTCGCATACGGTTAACCGAGAGTAAAGAAACCGATGGAAGGAAATCCCAAGTTAAGGTTGATTAGTTCTTAGAGTATAAAATGCATTTAAGTCTAGTTTCGACTTACATACTTTGCTTCAGCAAAACAAGCCTATATAATTAGAGGCTCGTGCTCCACTGTTTCCTGTATAAGGGATGTGAAATCTACTTTAAGCAAAAACCATATAATCGAAACATTTATCGAGCATTTCGGCGCCTGGGACTATCTTTTGAGACTCAATATTGACTTACTTAAAAAAATAGAACGTCCTACTGTTACAACTATTTAAACCAAAGTAAACTGTAAACAGACATGTAAACTTGAAATTTCCAAGCCAAAAAATATATTTCATTGATGAAGTCCCCCAAACTGCAATTTCTTTAATGTCTATTGAAAAATATGCCATGTGGGTTTTTTTTTTTTTTTTGAGCATTTCCCAGCTGAAAATTAAAGTTGAGTCCAGTTGAAATTTGAACTGAACTTGAACTAGACTTGCCCATATTTGAACTGGACCCAAAGGGACTTCGACTGAACTGGACTGGAACCAGTTGATTTTAATAGGACTTTTTCTGTTATTAGGATTATATGATGAGATTGCTTAAGGGACTGAACTGGTCTTCAACTGGGCTTGTGCCTGTAGTGACAGTTCAAATGGACTCTTGCTATAGAAATCGAGAACCGCAGTGGATTTTTTCTTAAGCAACTAAATTTGCTGGACTGATGAAAGGTTTGTAAACTTTCAACTTAAAATTGTCTTAATTTGAACTAGTAGTAGAGAATTGGCTTTGTTATTAAAGTTCTTTTGAACTGGTCCTGTAAAGTGCAGTTGTACTGATCAAAATCCAATGGAACTTAATCCAGTAGAGCTAGTCCAGTTGAACTGTTCACAATAAAGTCCTATACTGGTCCAGCAAAGTCTAGTTGAACTGGTCACAGTGAAGTCCAATTGAACTGGTCCAGGTAAGTTCAGTTGAACTGGTCAAAATAAAGCTCAATTGAACTGGTCCAGCAAAGTCCAGTTGAAATAATCACAAGAAAGTCCATTTAAACTGGTCCAGTAAAGTCCAGTTGAACTAATTACAATAAAGTCCAGTTGAATTGGTCCAGCAAAGTCTAGTTCAACTGATCACAATGAAGTCCAATTGAACTGACCCAGCAAAGTCCAGTTGAACTGGTCTCAACGATCAATTGAACTGGTCCAGCAAAGTACAGTTGCACTAATCACTAGAAAGTCCAGTTAAACTTGTCCAGCAAAGTCCAGTTGGACTAATTACAATAAAGTTCAGTTGAAATGGTCCAGTTAAACCGATCAAAATGAAGTCCAACTCAACTGGTCCAGCAAAGTCCAGTTGAACTGGTCTCATTGATCAATTGAACTGGTCCAGCAAAGTCCCGTTGCACTAATCGCAAGAAAGTCCACTTAGACTGGTCCAGTAATATTCAGTTGAACTGATCAAAACATTTAAAGTCCAGTTGAACTGGACCCGTAAAGTCCACTTGAACCACTGCTAATAAATTTCAGTTGAGATGGTCCATTACAGTAAAGTTGAAAAAAATCACTATTAAGTCCTATTGACATAGTCCAGTCAGTTCCAGTTAAAGTATCCATAACAAACTCTAATTGAACTTGTCTAGTAAAGTTTAGCTGAACTGATTACAATAAAGTCTTCTTGAACTGGTCCCATAAAGTCTAATTAATCCAATCACAAAATGTCCCAATTAAGTTCAACTGAACTTTAAACCAATCACTATAAAATCCAATTGAACTGCATGGTCCTGGGAGGTCCAGTTGACCTAATACAATGAAGTGCAACTGAACCAGTCGATCAGTGAAGTTCAATAAAATTGGACTGGTGCAGGATTTCCACTTTAACTGGTCCAATAAAATCCAGTTAAACTGGCCCCGTTAAGTCCAGTTGAACACATCCAGAAAAATTCAGTTGAATCCAGTTGGTTTAACCTAATTTGCATAATCGAGTGAAAATGCATTTTATCAGATCAGGCTTTTTGTAGGATATTTTGTGACGGTTTCTTTTTTCAAATTTAGTCCCAAAATGTGCAATTAACACACTTTAACAGTTTATAACAGGATTAGCCCTTCACTGATTTTTTTTTTTTTTTTTTTTTTTTCATTTTTGATTTGTAAACTATATCTAAATCTCTACAATAGTAAATACATAAGTCTTGACACAATAAAACAGTACCTTTACATGTAAAAAACTAGATGTTTTGAAACATCTTCAAATGCATTTTGAAGTACACCATTGTATCTAGAATACCCTTGTTAAAGCCGCACATGTGTGGTTTTACATTTTAAGGGTGTTCATTAATAGAGACTTACCGTGATGCACCAGTTGATTTTTCAACTGGACATGCCCAATTTCCAGAACAGTCCAGTTGAATTTGATCCAGTTGAGTTAGTCCAGTTGGGTCCAGTTGAACTGGACTTTTCAACTGGACATGCCCAATTTCCAGAACAGTCCAGTTGAACTGTTCAGTTCAACTGGTCCAGTTCAGTCCAGTTCAACTGGACCCAACTGGAATGTTCAGCTGGGTTGTATCTTTATAACTCTCATTCAAGACGTCATCATCTTCATGGATAGGTACTCGTGCCCTGTAAGCTAATAGAAACTAGGGGATCCCAACTAACACAAGAAAAACATCTATTAAAGGAATTTGAAACATTGCAATGGGATTTTCATTATTTTAAGTGTTAATTTGCGGCTTTTTTTATTTATTCTTCAATAAGTGCCATGCAAGACGCAATCATCTTCATGGAACAAATAGTTAAGTTCGGATGGAAAAAGTGTGACTAGCACTTGTAAACGGACGCTAAATTAAGGTATCCCAAACATTGCAATATCATATTATTTTTCGATGAAAATGTGTGCAGGCCAAAAGCTTTTCTGTGTACTGCAAGAGGACCTTATACTACCTATTCTTGTATACACAGATAATATTTTTTTCAAAGGTAAATAAAGAAGTTGCAGGTCAGGTGATTTTACTAATGAAACGTATGTTACCAATATACTATTTTCAGTAATTGCATGTTGACCTTATCCGACACTGAAAAAGCCATGCAATTGTATTGACGTGAGTATGGCGTTTGTGTGTGCGTGGATGTATTCATGTATGGGCACGCGTGTGTGGGCGCGTCTGTGGCTCTTAGCTCGATGACCCGATATCTTACGAAAGGTAACACTGAAAGTCCTCATACTGGTATGTGAGTGTATTACTTGATAAGAAAAGCCTTACTTGAATCTAGTGGATGTCAAAGGTTATTTGATGTCATCAAAGTCAAAACAATGAAATGCTAAAAATAATGACATTGGAGTTTTTACATTTAGAACATATCTAAAGAAAATAACAACCACTGTTTTGGATGGAGATTAGAGGTGATCATTATTACAAGAGGTTTTTCTTTCTTTTGGCAGGGAGGGGGGCTTTAATTAATTAATATTGAGGGATTAGCCTGTGAGCTTAAATATAGGCGGATAGTCGAGCGGGGCAGATGGTGGCCGGTACCCTTGTAGTAAGTAAATTATTAAGTTTCTAGTCCCAGTTACATTCGGTGTATATTTAGAAAACAGAGCAGTCCGTTGTCCAAAATCTGAAAATTATAACCATTAAAAACTAGTAAGTGACAAAAAGGGAAAGGACAGAAGAGCAGGCGAAATTTGATTTTTTTCGCAGGATGTAATACTGCTACACAGTCATTGAAACATTAATTATTTGTTGGAGCTGCTGAACGTATTAATGTATATTGCAGTAAGAAAGCTACTGGTTGTTTTTGATAGTGCACATTAAGCTTGTTAAGATGTTTAAAATTCCTTGCGGTGGGCGGAAGTGATATATGCTTTGTTGACGTCGTGTGCATATGTACGTATGCAGGCAGGATGGCTGGCCGGCAGGCATAGGCTAAAGGCGGGTATGCACTCATGCATTTATGCATAGAACATTTTGTGCTTGTGTACAGCACATCGCAAAAAGAGAACTTTGATGGATCTTACACTTGGCATGTGCATACGCGTATTGTTTCGGTGCAGGTCGAGGTCATTTGTCGTCACCAGAGGTCAAACTGATAGAGCGTTGTAAACACGGTATCTCTAGCAGAGAAGCCTAAGTCAATGTTTTACTGGCGTGTGGTTGTCTCCATGTTGTCAATGAATCCTACAGGTCATGTAATTCGCGTTTAAGGAAGGACAACTGGTGAAAAAATACTGATAAATCTGATCGTAAACACGGTATCTCAAAAACAGCCACTTCGAAGGCTTTACTAAAATACTACGCGTGCGGATTCTTTGTTTTAAATGTATGATCGCTATTGCTTTTGGTGGAGATCAAAGGTCTGTTTCGGGCCACCGCAGATCAAATGATCAATACATTGTTAACACGATATCCCAAGAAGGACAACATGCGTAAAACTGTGGAATGTGTACACCCGATATAAAGTTCTCCATGGAATTTTAGATGGAGTTCAATATGATATCACTGGAGGTCAAAATTTGAAAAGCTTTGTTTTAAAAATTCTGTATGAACTTCACGCTTGGCAACCGGCATGTGAATGTCGCATATTGATTACAAATCTCTACTTGTCTTGACAGGGCAACGGTCCTCAATGTCACTGGCGGTTAAGCGTTAAAAATCTTTTAAACTATGTTTTATCAAACATTACACATGTTCGACTTCTTACGCATGCCCAAAATTATAAGCACAAAGTTTAGGTTTGTTAACACGATACCAATCTGCATGTGAAACCAGGGCCGTAGATAAGGCGAAACCCCTTTGGGGATACATGACAGTCCGGTGGCGTACCTTTAGGATAATTGGCACTCAGGAGGAGCCTTTCTTTGTCTCCCATTGCCTCCATTGGGGAGGGGTTGGTCTTATAAGTGACGTCTTAACAGAGGCTGTTTTGGTGAAAATTTGGGCGGTCTTTGACAAAGCTTCTGACTGACTATATGTTTAGATCTTTGAGAAGTTTTAAAATGGTCAATATTTAAAAATTCTTATTTAACAGGGTTTTTGGCTGTGAAATGGTACGGTGCCATGCCACAGCCGAAGTATCGGTGCGGAACTTTCCTCTTCGTAGAGCGCTACTTGGAAGGACACCGTCGTTTGGTGCGTGATTTTAGGACGGTCTAGTTTTTGTCCAAAATGATACTTCCTAGACCATCAAAGGTGCATTAAAACGTTTTTGAGACTTCATACCTAACAAACGAAGAATCCAAAAAGAAAAATTAAACTTGAAAACGCTTTCCGTTAAATCACTTTGTAGGAAGACAGAGAACAGAAAAGTATACAAGCTCACTCGATCACAAGGAAATCGCATGCTACTTTTATGTAAGTAGGCTATGCTGTGGCACCGTGTGCGACCGAACACCTAAGACCAATGTGGACTTCAGCCATATATGTTATAAGCATCATGCGTGAGGAAGGAGATTCATTTGTCTGAGCCAGTTATCCACATAAAAGCCCGTCTGTAGGGTGGGTTCATGGACCTCCCAGGAAATGCTGTTTTATCCGATTTTGCAGGTTCCGAGGGCTTTATAAACAATGCAAAACAATAGCGGTTATAGGGGTTTTCGTATTTTTTTTCAAGTGGGCTATTTTTAATCTTAGGTCTAGAAATCTCAGGGGGTAATTGCCCCTCCCCTGCAGACTACGGCCCTGGAATCTCTACTGTAACTAGAAACACATCTTCTCAAACTGAAAAATGAACCTATTTCAATTTAAAACCCACTACTAAAAGTCATTTTAGTGGTAAAGCCTTTTGGCTCACGTAACTATGTCATTAAATCTTACCTCCCACTATTTTCCAAGATATCATTAACCACCAATTCAGCAGAATACCTCGGCTATTCTAGTCCACGGAGTATACATATGGGCTATTTTTAGTTTATTAAATGGCTTTATCCCAAAGCAAATTCACTGAAACGTTAAAGGGACTTGGTGCGAATTGCTGGACGAGACGTCCTATCCTTCATTCAAGAAGCCTTCGTTAAACCTGGAAGCTGCTACTCTAACGCGGCAGCTCGCAGGTTAAACAGTATTGCAAAGGCCTAGGAACAGGTCTAAACATCACAATAGCGTGGTTTCATGATATGCGCATATGTAATTGAAATTGGATGTAGTTAATCTCCGTTTAAAATGGAGAAAGACCCATCAATTTAAATTTGAACACTTTTACAGCGTTTTTGAGTTTTAAGTTATTCATTCATATCACTCGTTAATTAATATTATATGCAATCAACTGGTAATTGCATGATTGTATCCCATTGCCTTGAATTAGAAATGCCTGGTTGTTAATGTACGTAGCTTAATTGAAATCAGGTCAAAAAGAGTTTACCCATTTAGTACCCTACAGGTCCTGACTTATTTTTCCTTACTCTAAGTGGACCAAGAATAAAAAAGTTAAATACTGTAGAGAGTAATAAAAAGTTATCATACTCTTGCACGCCCTTTAAAACGAAAGTTATAAACGGAAAGCCACAGTAAAGTGAATTTTATTTTCTTTATTCTTCTTTATCCACATACATAAAGAGTGGAAATATCAAAATTTGTTGGGCGAGTTTCAGTTTTTGTTTTGTTTCTCAGGAAAGAGAAAATTTATTGTAAATCCCACGGCTATATCTTTTTGAAGGGTGTTTAAAAATATCACATGTGGAGGAATTTTTGGTTTCACGTCATTTATTCTGCTTCAATTAAAACAATTAGTGATTACATGAAGAGCAATAGTCACCCGAACTTTAACTCTGAAACGTGACTTAAATCTTTCATATCTTGGCTCTTATGTACTTTTCAGGAGTTTCGTATGCTTCAGGAACATACAAATAGCACATTAAAGGTAAACGAAGAAGTTATTGTCCGAAGTTCGCAATTCACTTACTATCAAAATTTAAAAGAAGCAGAATGAATTATCATATGGATATGCTAATGCAAATTGCGTTGGTTACATAAATTCACTCTTTAACTTGAACAAATGATTCTTGTATTTTGCGTGGCATGTCTTCCCGTCGGCATTGCGTGATTTGTAGTATTCGAATTAGGCGTAGCCTATGCTCATTGCATAATTATTATTTTTTTTTTGACAAGTCGAGCGAATATCAGTTCATTTGGAAAAAAAAGACTTAAACTTTTAAAGTTATTCAAGCATACAGAAACACCTTGTAAAATATTCAATAGTGACTTCATTGTATGTAGTACTGGTATCCGGATACACACACTATATAAAGGTGTAAAACAATTAAACGCTATGTGTATAGAAATTAAATGAGTTTTAACACAAAAAATTAAAAATATTGACACATGTGTCTAGCATTTTAACGTGCTTCTAAACAGGGCAGGTAAGTTTCATCCTACACACCTTTTCTGCGACATGAACTGGGATAAGCTTAAAACCGGCTTATCTGGGAAACACAAGTTACTATCCCTTCAATAAATGTTTTCAAGTACAGAGTAGAGTTGAGCTTCAGTAAATCAAATAAAGCAGCACTTTCCCTTTTTTAAAAATAAGATCGTTAAAGAAATGTATAGACATGCATGTCTTAATGTGCTCTACTTATTGTATGTATTACAAATGTATCAAGGGGTCGGGCCTTTTTTCGAGCATTTGTATCTTGGGAAGACGAATGTGATTATTTGGTTCTTTTGTATGGTTCTTCTGCAATTAGTAACCTTAATTTGCTCTTTAATTTTATCTTAACCATTTCTTAACTTTACTCGTGATGTTGGCTACTATAGGTGTGTTAACAATTGTCATGAATAAAAAGCTGGAACAAATAACACTTGACAGAGATACTTCATAGATCAATCACATGCCAAACTTCAACCTTTCAAGTTATATTTTTACAAGAGTATGTTTTCGAGTTCAATTTTTAAGAACGATAAAAAGGCCACGGGGTTAATAAAACTTGATAAAAGAGTCAACTTCAGTTCAGTACCATTTCTATGTTTTAATATGAAGCTACGATATTTCGGACAGAACCAGGTAAAGACGCCAGCTAGAACGAAACACCTTCTCCATATAAGTGACTTACACGTGGTTTGAGGTAGTCGTAGCCCCTAAATGTTCCCTTCCCTTTTCAGCTTTCACAATATTATAAACAGCAAAATAAAAAAAAAAAAAAAAAAAAAAAAAAAAAAAAAAAAAAAAAAAAAATCTGCGGCCACGTACTTTACTCAATTGTAAATTATTATTTCTTAAGAAGGGCAACAGTTTCAGTTAAATGGAATGGACAACTATAGCACTATCAAGCTATCTAATATCATTTCTTTGCTTGTTTGTGACAATAATTAGACACAAAGAAATTTTACGTAACTGCCGTGTAATTTTGTCATGCATGTTAGCTTCAATCGGGAATCGTTGTAGTTGTTGCAAGACCTTTCCTCAAAAATGAAGTAGTTAAGTTCTTTTTTTATCTCCAGAGTATTTAGTTTCCTACAAGAGAGCAAGAAGATAATTATCAAGGGTTGACAACAGCAAGGCCCTTAGTTAACGCAACGTTAAAACGCAAAGAATGTCCTTAATATTTATTGTGTGCTTGCCAGATACTACATCTAATTCACTTTCATAAATAACATTTTTATAATTAGTGATGCATTGTCATTACATTAATATACTTAAACAACCACGAATTTCTCAGTCTGCACTCTTTTTCCTCCAGGGCGGGATTTGACGTCTGAAAGTGGCGGGGGGGGGGGGCAAGCCCGTGTGAACTGTCAAACGGTGCCCAATGTACCGCGGAAGCTCAAAGCACTCCCACTAACGGGATCCAAAGGCTGAGCCACTGTGGAGTGACAGTCCACGGAGTGAAGCCGCCGGAAATTGTAGGCATTAAAACGATGCATTTAGCTTCAACTTCTAATGACATAAGGTGGACACAAAACAGACCTCAAAAACCACAACTTGACTTTTGCTCAATTATATTCTTACTCCTTAAGACTAGCAATCGGCAAGGATCGATAATGCAAGGAGCTTAAGGCAGGAATGGAAAATTGATTTTTTTGAGGGTCTTCCGCCGCTTTGGAACAAGAGCCCTAAGAATGGGGATTAGAATCCACAGTGGATGCGCGCAAAGCGCACCGAAAAGAAATCGCATTTTTCAGACTTTTTAGCGAATGATGTAAGTAATAGAAAAGCTAAAAGGAAGTACACTCAAGGAGAAGGCTCTTGCAACCCCCCCCCCCCTTCGCTAAGCGCTTGTTCCTTTTTACGGTACCGTTAGAGACATAACACTGAGTGGAAAGACACCTTCTAAATTTGTTGATGTTAAGCGTCCCTTGAGTTCATCACATGAAAAAAAATTAATCTCTTAAAATGATTTCTCCAGGTAGAAATCAAAGATACCTTTCAGATATGGTTGTATCTTTGCACCAAATTGGCCAAAATATGTACCTACCTCTTAGAAATGGCCCGGTTTCTATTGTAGTCAAAAAACTCACATTTGGCATATTAGTTTTCGAATCTTCGATGAACTTCGATTTGTAATTAATTACATCCAAAGTGGGTCTCAGGAATGATCCAGACGCCAGAAGTACCAATGGAAATCACAGAAGTGAAGCATTTCAGTCTCTTACTTATTTCATGAAGGTTAACATGTTAAAACATTAGTCCTTATGATGGTTATTTCATTATTCTCATTTGTTATTTAATCCCTATTAAAATTGCAACCAACTCTTTAAACGTTTCAAACAGAAATTGGGCTAAAAGATAATAGACATAGGAATTGTCGAGAGAGAACTAACGGCCGTAGTGGTAACGTAATTTTTAAAAATGGATGCTGAAACAATAATCCTGGAATATATGTTCTACGAAGTCAGTTATTGACAGTTATTGGATCCCCCCCCCCCCAAAGTGAGTTTTGAATATATTTTGAGCAAATTCAGCCCAATATTTGACTAAAGGAGTGACAGTGGGTCTTCGTGTTAGAACCAATATTTAAACGGTGTGTCTTCGTATTTTAATACTCACAATCCCTCGGCCGAGGGCTGTTAAACGGGAATACGACAAACTTTGAGGAACGTAACTACTTCGGCGCCACTGGTTCACTACCTCAGCAAAGTAGCCCTCCACCCACAACGCCACTGCGGTTCACTAATTTAAAAGATTTTTTTAGTTTTAGTAATTATTCCATGATTGCCAAACTTGTTGTTTTCCGACACAAGGTTTTATTTGACGGGTCACCTCCAAAAATGATTGGATATTTTGTGTGGTTCTATGAAACCATGGTGGGTAACATAATAATAATAATTTGTTCTTAATATAGCGCTTTACACTAACGATAAGTCTCAAAGCGCTTCACAAATATTACCCCTGATCAACGGTAAATCATCCCAG
>WURT03048558.1:0-14384 GCA_009936505.3 Holothuria glaberrima
GTGACGATTTCATCCAATCAGATCACGAGAAACTGACATATGTCAATTTAAATCGACATATGTCGATTTCAGGACTTATGGCACTGTAGGTGCACCATAGACGTTAAGTTGTAATTCATAAACCACATGGGCTTCTTCCACATTTGTTCTCTTCTAGCGTAGTAAAACAACTGCCCTTCATTGCTTAAATATAGCGACACAGTCCATTCGAAACAAGTTCACAGTCGAAGGAACAGGGGCGAGGCTACACCCCTCCAGTCGAACTGTGTTGAGGCAGATCACCACAATTTAAGTAAGAAAATCCCTTAATTGGTATCTGTAAATATGTAAAAAAAATTGCAGTGATTTTCCTTACAATCTGCACCATATTGCATCTTAGGACCCTAAAATATTAAAAAAGGGAAGGAGCTATCCCTCCCATTAGAACCCCCCGGGACTGCGGTCCCCTGAAAGTTCAGCCCTCTGGGCTCAGCTTATGGATTAGCTTCCTACACCTATGCGTAGGTTGGTTAGTATGATGTTCAAGGAACGAGCTCCTCTGTCCGAAAAAATCACTGCTTCGTGGATCAAGAATAATTTGTTCACTCCACAAATTTCAAAATTTGGAGATGTTAAAACATTCATCACCCAGTCTTGTAATGTGTAATAATTTTAAGAAGAAAAGCCATCTCCACATTAATGGTGAGACTGACTGGTGTTATTTTCATGAAAACTATTAATTTTCTGCGGGTGTCATATAAATTCAATGGCCGTATGGGCCAGGGGCTGGGGGAGGCATCCTTAAAGGTCAGAAACCTGACTAAATAGGTCAGATATTTTGTCTCAGTCGGGCGGAAAATCGGATAGTTAAATGCCAACGGGTGAGGTCTAGCCTGAGTCGGGCAAAAATCACTGCCATCCCTGACAAAAAGTCCCGTACGGCCGTGTATAGTAATGACAACGTCAATCCCCTTAACTCTGGATCAGCCCGTTCATATTTTGGCTTCGCATCTCCAAGTATTACTTCCATTCTCCATACTTATCAGGACTACACACCTGTTCTCCACTCCAGCTCCCTGCTAAGACCGTGGTTGCTTTAGATAAACCAAAAGGAAATCTCAAGGTGGGTGGTGCGCATACGACCCAGTTACCATAGCAACTATGTACGTCAGTTACATACTTATACAACAACGTCACCCACTTATAACATGGAAGTAGTAGTACTTCCATGCTTGAAAGTAATAAACATGCGCTTTGCCGTACCTCTCGTATCTGTAAAAGTAAAATGTGTTCTTGAAACTGTGAAACGATGAGCAGAGACCTTGTAGGACAACTAACCGCATGGGGTACTTACTTTGACGTCTGCTAGTTTCCGATGGTACGGTAGCCCCATGCATGGTCAATGCCTATCTTTTGCTTTTTTTTCTGGTGGATGAAGCAGCATACCTTTTTCAACTTACCCAATAAACAGCACTGGATTATTTGGTCATACTGTACAGCTGGTTTGCTATGACAGTAACTAACATTCCGAGCATGGCAGCATTTTATGCGGTTTTCTTCGTAAGACTGCATGGAGTGTCTTACACACAAAAAAATACCCTTACTTTGGGGCGGGAAGGGGGCGGGTGAAGTCTGCTGGCGAAAGCCTATATTTCGATTAAGTTGACCACTTTAAAAAAAAAAAAAATGGGCGGGGGGGGGGGTTATAAGATACAAAAAAGTGGCAAAATTGAAAGGAAAAAGAGTGATCATGCATAAATCACGATGTACATTGGTCATGTCACGTTCTGCCAATGAGCATCATGTCTGTTGCTTATAATCTGGTGGTACTGTTGGTCAGCAGGCGCGGTTGTAGGCACATAATATTTTGAGGGGAGTATGCTGCCATTGATCCTGGTGAAACCGGATAAAGAGCCATGTGGACTACATTCTGGTATCTATTTTTTTAACCACTACTAGCCTATATAAACTTTTGCAATTTTTGGGGGGTAGGAAAAATTTTTTTTTGGGTGGGACTAAAGCCCCTCCCGTATAACCGCGCCTGCACCTGGTGCTCAGTAAAATAAAATGAAACTATCATTCCCTAGCCTGAGAACTGATTGGAGGATACCGGAGTACACTTCAAGTTGTCAAAGTGACAGTATTTTTCCTTTTAAAGGGAGAGAGCAGTCGCCCCACGTCTAGTTTAAAAAATCTGCTAAATCTTACAAATCTTCTCTTATTTCGCTCACAAGTATCTTTAATTACGATTCTGTGTAAAATAATGAGTATTGAAGGTAAACCGAAGAGTTAGTATACATAAATTTAACAAATAAATAACAAAAATATGGTCACATAATTGTTAGGGGCCATTCCTGAATTAAGACGAAGGGGTACACTAATTCGAATTGGGGGACTGCATTTTCCCTAAGTTGCTCCTGTATCAACTAAAAAATATTCGTGAACCCCGAGTATCTACATTCACGATTGTTACAGCACTTTGACTGCTATTTATTCAAAGTATAATTAGGCTGTTCACGGTTACGTCACTGGTTGGTATGGTTTGCATAGAACATGCGCAAGAACACATGCGTGTATGTTCGGTGTTGCGCGTGGAAACGCTTGCGCGATTGCACGCAGAAAGAAGACGAATTGGAATCTACCTTTTATTGTGACAACAGTGTAAGCGTGTCTTAACAACTTTTTTTTGCCGACTAGCCGTGACGTCATTTGTTTGTAAACATGAATGAGTCTATTCCAAGTATGTATGATATGCCACTGTGATTGGTCAATAATGAGTTGTGCAGATTACCGAGATGAGATATAGGCTACTAGCCCTTTTCCATAAATGTAGTGCCAATGGCACGTAAATTGAGTAAACATTTTAGAAAAATTATAACTTTGTCATGCAACATCCAACAGACTTTATTTAACCACCAAAATCAAGCCACAAAGAGACCTGCCGAATACCACCCTTTTTTGGGGAGGGGGGTTGTAATTTGATATTTTGCCACAAATTATCATAAAAGTGAATGTTTACATTAGAAAAATCATCCAAAAATTCAAAAAATGTTAAAAATGAGGTAAGTTTGAAAGATAATCATTTCAGGCACTTAGAAAACCCCCACCCTACTCAATTCTTTTTTCTGAATGCCTTGGAACCTAGAAAAACACTATGAGAGATGAATAAATGACAGGGGTATGGATTTTAGAGATACTTCAAGTAAAATTTTCAAAAAAGGCCTCATTTTGGTCAAAAATCAACGTTTTTAGTCCAAAACAAGGTCTCGGATTAAAAATCATAATTCCTCAACGGCAAGTCCAATTTTTTTCATTCAAGCGCCAATGTGTTCTTAATGAGTATCCTTATAAAAAATACAAAAAATATGAAAAAATGTCAAGGGTAGGGTGAAATAAAGAGGTTTGAAGTTGTTAACATCTCCACTATTAAAAAAATGCGTCAATTTTGGTCTTAAATTGTACATTACTAACCCCAAAATCCCCTCCAAATATCAAAAATTACAATCCACGACCACCCCACACTTTTTCTTTCACCAAAATGTCCATTACGTGCTACCTCTCACGTTGCAATGTCCACTGTGCCCAGTAAGTGCACTGACCCCTACAGGTCAGTGTGTACAGTGTTTACAGTATACAGTGTGAGCATAGATTTTAAAAAGTAAACACAGAGTAACACAGAGTAAAATGAGTATATCTTTCTCATTTTTGGTCCAATTTGGTATCAAATGAAAGAGAAAACTGTGCCTTACAATCTCCTGTACCGTAAAATACAAAAAATCCATATGACGTCATCTAATTTGCATATTTGCAAGAAAAACCTTATGAGCCATCTATCTTGCTTATTTGCAAACATAATGTAAGTAATAAAAAAAATAAAAGGTTCACTTTTAAATTCCCCATCTCTGATCTTTACAATGATTATAAAGGTCCTCACACAAAATATTCTTCTAACTTAAAAAAATTCCCATTTAAACATTCACACGAACTATACTTAACAGAATATGACATTAGACAATTAAATCAGTACAGGCTAGCTCCGCCTGAGAGGCACAGTAGACAGATATTATTTTACGATTGGAGGGGTGGGGCTGGAATTTTTTTCACTCATCTTGGTTGGAAAAATTTAGTCTTTACGGGTATTCCCGTCAATTTATTTTGAGCTGATGAGATTATACCTTTTGAAACGTAATTGAACCGGCTCACAATGAAACCTCCATTTTTCATTCTTGAAAATACCTAGTAAGAAGGATTGTGTGGTTCGTTAATATACGTATTCAGAGAACCTCATACCGATGTTTGCTTTTCACCTTATCGCCGCGGAATCTTGCACTGGACTGTAACGGCACCGGCCTATACAATGAAAGAGAATTAACCGCTACTCAGGTGTTTGTTTTGCAAGCACAATCGGTAGCCTATCGTGCGACAACTGTACATAGGCTATGAGCAGGGACAGTTTCCTGATAAATGGCACCACTCTCTCTTATTCACGGTACAGTATGTTTTTGTTATTCAGGTGTCAATTCATCTTTTGTTGTTTGCACAGTTCAGTGAACACGACCATACAGAACTTCCGTAGATACCTTTACTCAGCGTGTTGCCTGTAATGCCATAGCTAGCAAAAGATAAGATCGTAGTAGGTATCAGTGGCGGAAACAGTAACGAGTGATGAAAGTAACTTGTGGAAGTAAAAGCAACGGTCGCATGAAGTTCAGATTTTACCGCAGTACTTCCCTTAACAGGTTAGTAGTACAGTAGTTATTGTTAAGACAAGGATCGATTGGAACACTTTTAAACTTCATAGCCTTCTCAGGTTCGTATGCCCTTCTTTAAAAAAATATAGGCTACATGTAGACGCTTAAGCCACGATATACCGCAGGTCTGTGCTCTTTATTAGTGAAAGAGTCATTTTCGTGATTGAAATTTACCTCAGTCTCAGATCTATAGTCTCAGTCTCTCAAACTAAGTTTTTCGTTGTAGTTCCATTAGCGTCGAGCATACTATTTTTACACAAAGCACATTTAGACTTCAAAGTATAATAATTAAGTAACTCTTCACTTCGTAAATTCTATTTGAAGACAGCCTAATGCACGTTATATTTTTGCGGGGGGTATTGGAAGGAGTTTCTCTGGATAATTTCTTACAATAGGCTATAAGGTTTACTATTTACGCCGTTATTACACTTCGCACAGTGCGTTATCTCATCTTACGTTACAAAATGTAGGTATTGTATATGTTTCTCAGTGCCATGGCTTCAGCGCGAAGTTGTTCTGTGGGATCAGACAACCTTTGCAGGGGGTGATCGCGACTGTACATTCCCCAACAGGGAAGGGGCCGTGGAAGCAACCAGCCAACGAATTGAAATGAAGGAGAGACGGGATGCGGAGAGGGGCATGACAGCTTCCGGGAATGGGATGGAATGAAACTCGTGGAACTAAGAAGCGCTCAGTCCAAACTAGGCAAGGAATGTATACTAACAAAAATCACGTGTGAGGCAATCGGCTGCATCTCTATCGAGAAAAACGTACTTCATCGTTTCCAGTCCGTCTGCTCAATAGTATAGTCATTATATGCCTCCCCCCCCCCTCCCTCGAGTCACCTTATTAACGGCGTACACCGAGCAAATACAAGAGATAAACTATAGGGTCCTTCATTAAAAGTGCACTCCAAGTCATAATCTTCACGGAAAACTGTAGAGATTTCTACCCTTACTTGTTAAAGGGTGTGGGGATAACCATTGAGAGATTTTACACGGAACCAGCAAATATGTAAAAAAAGAAAAAGAAAAACACTATACAAAAATGTGAAAGCCGACAGTTCTTGAAAGTATGTGTTCTCATAAAAGCATCTGCCCTCCTTAAGAGCAAAAACTAGGAAAACGTGACCGTCTCGTTGGCTGGTCGCCGTCGGTATTTTGTAGCCTACTTCAACCAGTGAGTTGTTGCAACTCGCTGTTTTAACGTTCTGCAAATACACTTAGGCTTCCCGACAAAACTGCAGCAATTTCCAGCGGAAGACCCACCATATGAGATAATGGCATGGTCCTAGTCAGTTTACACATGACGTCACCTGTTACATACTGTCTGTATGTAGCAGACTTCAAAAGACTACTCACGTTTTAGGAAAATACCTTACTGTATTAAAAAAAACAGAAAAGTTCAGAAGCAGACACTCGTCACCCGAAATAAACTTTATGTTTGGAGCAACAAGAATTCACAGTTGGAGATTACACAAGTTGATTAGCATAGTCTTTATAAATTACACAGATTGATCGATAATTTGTGTAGATTACACAGAACAGTGTAATATAACCTTGAGCAGTTTAAAGGAGATATGGCATCCCCCAAACAGAAAGTTGCTTGCAACTAACTGACCAAACATATTTAGGACTATCTCCATAGGTCCAAATACAATGGATAACTGCACTTTGATTGACATTCATTCAAAGGATACAGTTTCACTCTGGTTGGTCAACAATGAATCATACAGTCAACTGATTTTGACAATTTATCCAACACACTGTGTTTGACCATGGAGTAATATTGTCTCAGGGCAGGCTAATGTGGCTGTCTAAGAGGTGTACAGTACTAAGACAGGAAGTTCTGTTTGAATTGAAGGAGGAGCCTAAAGTTAACTTTGTTGGGAGAATTTTTACTGTCTGGGGTGAGATAAGAGTGTCTTTAATTTCAAACTTTGGTCTGAAATGTGTAGAAGATGACAATAATTTGAACTGAAGGAGGGGCTGACTTAACTGAGGAAGTTTTAATGGCCTGAGATTAGGACATGCGGTCTTCAAACAACATAAATATCCAATCAATTTTTATTGTCTCTTTTACTTTGGCTTTCTAACATGATATAGTCATGGTTGTTGTTCCTCATCTACAGAATTACAAGAATATATATTTCAGAATGTGAGAAATAAATTTCATACTCATACACTCTAAAAACAAAAGAGTGAAATTCACTCCAAAAAGAGTGAAGGGACCACTCCTAAGGAAAAGTGAATTTCACCCGGAGTCGAGTGAAAATTCACTCCAAATAGAGCGATATTTCATTCCATGTGCATGAAGTGGGGCTCTTTTTGGGGGGAATTTTCCACTCCATTCCGGGTGAAATTCACTCTTCCTTAGGAGTGGTCCCTTAATTCACTCTTTTTGGAGTGAATTTCACTCTTTTGTTTTAGGAGTGTAGCATTTCTGTTGCTGATATCTATGTTGACATTTATTCATTTACTTTAATGTGATGGAATGTTAAATCATTAGTTATTTTCTCCTTGTGCTTTCACGATACCTGCTTTTGTTTCGTTTTGAAAAAAGACATGTTGGTCGAAGACATGGAAAGAAAAACTGTTTTCTTGCATACGATATTGACAGGAGAGGTTTTGTATGCTCAAATTACTCAATAAAAATAAGCTAGTAATAACACTTTGGATTCAAGGTAGAGTCTCTCTAGACAAAGTGACAAATATGGAAAACCAAAGACGGTAATGTGAACAGTACAAGAGTGACGTCACATTTTATTGCGCAACATACCATTTGAATAAAGTCCTCAATTTTCTATCTCAGCGATGCACAATGGGCTGCTAAGACGGGCGCTGGAGTGCTTTGGTCCTCAACGGTTTTTTTTCTTAAATGTACTTATAATAATATGTTTGCACTTGAAAAAATCACAAGAAAACTCTGAGCTGTAGAGCTGTTGCCAGATAAATGTTCGTAGAAAACACTCATCCTCTAAACTGCCGTATTGTACATGTCGAAAGGGCCGTATCGAGTTTGATCTTGGGGCACAAGGCACACACGGTTCGGAGGTCCCCTTATCACGCGCAGTTGTAGAGATATTATTTTATGGGCGTCTAATGTGTGAACCTTTTCTAAGTGGAACCCCCCCCCCAAGCGGTTGGGCACTTTGAGTACTATGATCGTTTAGGGAAAGCATACCCCGGGATTTTGGGAAATGGCACTTATACCAGTTATATCTGGGTGATTCTGTAAAGAAAAGGGCAAACGTGAAATTTGCTCAAAATTTTTAATTCAAGAATGTGAAGTTTAAGAATAAACTATAGTGTGTCAGATTATGTATGTGTACTGAGAACACGCAAAGCAAGTCAAAAGTTAAAGCAAAAGACATCATGTATTCATGGAAGTAGGTACATTATTCATATGTAAACAGGACTCAGTTTTCCACTTGATAAAGGGACAAACGTAGATTTTATAAACTAATGAAAGTACTATTTCACTGAAGGGAAGTGCAATGGAAATGAAGAGTTGTTGGAGAAATTTGGCTGTACTTAAACGGGTACTGTTTAAAAGGGGAGAATCATTGGTATCCCCTGATGTCCCGTTTTCTTAGTGAACCTTTGCTTTTCAAAACTTTACTATGAATGTTTGCCTGAATTTCGCATATAAAGCATTTTGCAATAATGACTTCTGTGTATAGTACAATGGCAACACATCAAAATACACTTAAATATCACCACCTGTAGAAAAATGACACTGTTCTTTGTAACTTGGTAACACACAAGGTTACGAGTGGATTAACGCGGGCATCTATAGAGGTGCTTCACCCATGTGATCGCCAGTCTCGTTTCGAAGGGAAAGCGGTCATTGCGTTACAGGGGTATGTATGGTTATGCCTCGCCTGTGAGCTGTAAATACGCTTACTGTGAAGCTTTCATGTGACGTCAAGCGATTGGAATTGCCCTGCATTGAAAGGAGAAACATACGCGCAACAAGCGTAATTACAGCACATGCGGACGGCATAACCTTAGATACTACTGTGACACAATGGACGTTGACCTTAAAACCAAAGAGAAGCGCGATCACGTGACGTCGATGAAACACCTCTGTATTGCAGAATTAGTAAAAATGCATGAATTTCGAAAGTACTGAGCAAATGCTTTGTAAAAATGCACCTTGCTGCTTATTTAAGATTTTGGGTTTCTTTAAAGACCATTTAAAAGTGAAAAGAACACCACCACATTTTAAATGTCACATTTTAAATGTTTTAACTGTTAGTAACTATTTTAATATTTTCTGTACAAAGGGATCTTTCCTGGAAGTGGGTCAGGACACTATTGCCCCAAAGCATCCATACAGTTAGTACGGCCTTGCACGTTAATGTACCCTTGAAAATTGCATCCCATTTACTGTTTAATTCAGTATTTCTATCTCTTTGCAAAAGGCCGACTAAAACTAAACTCGCTATTCTAATCAATAATGTAACTTGAAAATATCCAGGTTCAAAGAAATTTCGGTATTATACTGTAGACTCTGGACCATCTCCTGGATGGCTTTTTGGCAGAACCTCTGCACACAGGCTGCAAGTGTACGGTATATTGCATGGTACAAGTTGCCTGACTGAGCCTGGATATCATGCAACTTTCCCTTTTAAGAGGGGAGTAACGATGTAACATGAAAATATGGCGAATTGCAAGGTGTATTTATAGAATTCTTACAAGCTGTACAGGACTTATCTTAGGACCTCTTTTAAAAAGTGGGCCCACACGTGGAATTTGCTTCTGTTCTGGTGAAATCAGAATGAAGGCCCCCTACTGTACAGTGGAAGTGGACTACGCCCCGTTTGGACAATTCATCAAATCAAGTAGACAGTAGTAATATCATTATTTGATATCTCCTTGGACCGCTAAAATAACCAAAGCTTATAGTTCGAGCTTTTTACACTGTATGCCAAAAGAGAGAGTTGGTGCGTCATTGCTGCGAAAAATGGTGATATTAGCTTGCTCATAACAAACATTAAAAACTAAACCATAAAACTGTTTGCATTTGCAATGAGGAGAGTATACAGCAGTACTTAGCGCCATATAACGCTATTTATTGCTGAAGCCATAATATTGCTCATTATTTTTTCTGCAGCCTCTCCGAAGGTCGGGCGTGCATTTCCCCTCAACCCGTATTGACTGCCCCGTAATACCAGTACAGTATGTTCCTTAGGCTATACAGTACATATTCACACCTGCTGCGAACACTACGTAGCAACATTTCACTTTCAATTCCTTTCTCATTTGTCCATAACTCATCAACAAAATTACATTTAAATGAATTAGTTTACACACATATGATGGGCACTAGAAATAAAAAAGAAAACATTACTGTGCATCAAAGTGACCATGAAACAAAAGAAACTAAAGAAACAAAGAAAAAAAAGAAAAACAAGAAACAGTCAGAAAAATTACGAAATACTTCTTTGGATACTAAGACATTTTGTTGAATGTTTAGAGCCTAAAAGTGAAAGTAGCTTATGAGTGAATGTTTATGATTCTTTTAAAAAGAATGAAGCGAATTACTAGATCTTACATCAAGTGGAAGGTTTTGCTAAATATTATAACAATATTTTCGAAAAAGTAATTTACCATGCACAGATTTATGACGTGCAACATAAGAAGGATTATTATTACGAGTATACATCGTTCTTATAAGTGAATGTGGGGGTTACATGACATTTGCTAATGTATTTGGTAATATGTTATGACAGTATTTATATACAAGTTCTCCCATACAATACACATGAATATCTTGAAATTCTGAAAGGATATAAATATTTTTAAAGGGAGAAGGCAGTCCCCCAAGTTTATTTTCAAAAATTTGCTAAATCTTACAGACATCCTCTTATTTCTCTCATAAGTACAGTATTTTCATAATGTTCCTGTGTCAAATCATTGAATATTGAGGGTAAACCAATGAGTTATTCTGCATAAATTTGGGAAATAAGTAACAGAAATATTGTCACATGATTGATAGGAGCCATTCCTGAACTGGTGTACCGGGGTACACTGCTTCAAATTGGGGGGACTGCATTTTCCCTTTAAATTTTTAAAGGTTACTATCTCGGTGTAATTGATCAGTTGAATAACGCATTGGATTCTTGTTAAGCAGCTTGAGTAATCAATTTTGTATAGCCTTGAGAGGTTTAAGAACAGTGGCACAGGTTGTGCCATAAACTTCAATAGCATAAGGGAGCCTACGATAAACAAAGGAATAATTAATATGTGTTGCCGTATCAACTGGAAGGATGCGGTCAACTTATGTGGTAGAAATATTAATGTACTTAAAGTGTACCGAAAAGTCTAAAACTTCAAAAATAATGTTTCAAAGCTTCAAAAGTGAATCCAAATAGTCCAACTCCCAATTTCACAGGATATTCCTGCGCTGAGATGTAAAATATTGAAGCTTATTCACTCAATTTAAAATGGCAGATTGAGCAATGATTTGTGATGTAATTTTTGTATTACTCAAACTACCATCTTTATTTTTCTTTGCTTTTTTTCGAAAGCCACTGCACCTTGTGCTGGAATGTGATCATTGTCTCACTGCTAACGGTTGACTTGGCTGTATAAGTCATCTCCGTACATGCTGTGCAAGGGAACAGTAAATGTTTAAAGGCCATATAAACATTAATTTCAAAGGGAAACAGAGGCATGTAATTTGAGTTGTATAAGAAGGACATCACAGATTATTGCGTAATCGACTATTTCAAATGAAGTAAATTTATTTCAATAATTTATATCTCAGCAATGGAGTACAGTATAAGCTATGAAAATGGAAGTTGGATGAATGAAGTTCTTTTTTCATCCTCTAAAACAGCCGATATATTTTTGTAATTTTACACTTTAGGTACACGTTAAAGAAGGGAGTTACGTAATTCATTCACATGCTGCTTTCAGGTTAAATTCTCGTCAATGGTCAATTCTAAGTACTTTGTATAAGGTGACTTGGCAATTTGGGTACCATTAACAGATTAAAGCAAAACTCTCAAAGCATTCATGATCATTTCGTTTACTTGCATGAAAAATTGTATAAGTGGTCTTGCCAATATGCAGTGTAAGTTAATTTGATTCAAACCAGATATGTAATAGGCTCAGAGTTTTATTATCCATTTCAATTAACCTTATACAATTTTTGTTAGCTAGGAAGACATTGATATCGTCAGCAAAAAGGCGAACTGATATATTGGGGACAGCATTTTGAATGTCATTAACATATATGAGTAAAAGGAGCGGTCACAGTACAGAACCTTGTGGTACCCCAGTGGTGACATTAGTATAGTGCGAATACGTATTATTAACAGAAATATATTTTCTATGGAATAAATAACTTGACAGAACGTTATAGGCCGTCCCTCGGATACCATAGTGTGACAGCGTCTTCAAAAGAATAGCATGATCCGCTGTGTCGAATTCTTTCTTCAAGTCTGTGCAAAGTCATAATACGTTGTAACCATTATTCAATCGAATCCAATATTATTTACAATTTCTAACAATGCATCAGATGTTGAATGACCCCTTAAACAAAAACTAGGTTTAGCCTATAATGGGTTGTATTATTGTTTTAAAAGGCTGTAGAGTTTCCGATAGTTGCCGGAAAGAACCTTTTGCGCCCATGTTGAAGAAATATGGATTTTATCTGCAATATCAGTATCCTGTTATGAAAACTGTTGGAAGTGCCATATACAGTACTGTATGTGCAGTTAAAGTGCCTTGTCATGGTTCTTCTACTGCAGTATAGGTAGCTCACCTGCAGCGGCCGTGCAAAGCTTCCTCTTGTCCAAATATTGGCAGCCAAAATTTGAGTTTTCATCAAAATTCATTTGCTAATACCAGCCTTCTTGAAACAGTACTTTCCTTTCCCGGAAAGAAGTATATTAGAACTTATTGCAAAAATATGACGTTAATACACGTCTCTTGAGTAACATCGTTGCTAGCAACCGCCTTATCGGGGATTAGCAGGTACACAGTACTACGTTCACTTGGTCATCACGGCATACTATGCCTATGGATGGCTCAAAGCAAGGCGACCAAAGCTATCTTTTGTCCAATCATTTGCAGCCGAAATTCTAATAATAACGATCGACAAAAAATCTTTTCTAATTATCAGCTGGCCTATACACTTGAAGCACAATTTTCCGTAGGCTAAAGGCACGGCACTACTGTGAATATTTAAGCAATCAATGTTGTACTAAAATACTGTGCAAATAGGGATCACTGTGTTCTGTATTTTAAGTTAAGATGTGTGGGTTTTGCTCGGACACATTAGTTTAAAATATTGATAATATCAGAGGATTGGCAGCTCCCTGGTGGGATTTCAAACTATTAACCGACGCAAACCAATTTCAGGAGGTTTAGTCTTAGTGACTCAAACATATAGTCCTACTTTAAGTCAAAAGATCAATGGTGATGTTTCATGATAAAGGCGCTGAGCCACAGGGTGGGGTTGAATGGGGATGGTGCAACCCCTTCATGACCCAAGAGTGAAAAAATATGTCTTCATATTACGTGTCTGTTGGAACTACATTCCAATATTACTCACCCCCCCCCCCCCAGCAGAGTGATCATTACGAAGAAAAACCATGACTCTGGTCCTTGGACCCCACGTCCATTGGAAGGACTGTGTGGTCTTGCGGTGTCCCATACATCACCTGATTAGTGTAGTCTGATCCCTTCCCCCACCCCTTTGACCAAGCTCCTGGCCTCGCGCTTGTTTATGATTCCAAAATAGAAAATCTTTCGTGCCTGAAATTTGGGATACAAAATAGAAAAAGTCTAGAAAACTTTATATAATTCTGGATCAATGTACTTATAGAGCGACATAAACGAATAGAAAGAGGACTAGCTGCACCTATGCCGCAGTCACAGAAGTTACGGCAAACTGAACGGTCAGTTTAGCATGCCCAAGTAATGAATACGTACTACTCGATAAAGTGTCTTACAGTATTTGAAGCATTGCGAAGTCTTAGATGTACTCAATGTATGGCTGAAAGATTCAATGATACCACAGATAAAAAGTCGGAGATACAGTCACGTAAGGTATGGCTTTTTCGTTTTTGTATTATTAGGTAAAGCGTTCAAAGGGATATAGGGTTTCATTAATATGGACAGAATACTAAATTTCTGGCAGCCACAGACGGAAATAACTGTAGCCTTCACCCTGACTTATGCCATACGATCTCTTCACTATTTGAAAGTAAATCGGAGGGTATGGCAAAACTTTGATGATGTAAAGTGCAATACACCCTGCTATTATAGGCCTATATTACTGTGCTATAATAACAATGATGTGCATTTATAAGACGCTTTAACAGTAACCAAACAATCCTTATCAAAGGCTCGTGGTTCTGGTCAACATTAATTTAAATTGAACCTCGTACAATACCTCCTGACAGTGACAGTCCCATGCTGCGTCCAGTAGGAGACATTTTATCCATTGCGAAATGTATCCAAAGAATTATGGGAACTGGGGGTGTAAACAATAGCGTGACGTCAGTACTCCATTGTTTATACTCCCAGTTCCCACAATTCTTTGGGTGCATTGAGCAATGACTTAAAGGAAAAAGAAATATTGCTTTCTAAGTAGGTACATATGATAAAGCAACAAATTATAAATAAGTAGCAGCAA
>WURT03048569.1:0-22152 GCA_009936505.3 Holothuria glaberrima
GGGAGAAAAAGGAAAAGAAAAAAGATGTGGGGACAGGAAGGGGTTGGGGGCAGGCAGTAGCAGGCCAAATGACAGGAGGACAGTTGTCTAGCTAATGAAATGCTACCTTATTTCTAGACCTAATATAGTATGTCCCTAGGCAAGGGACTACTGTAGGTTCCCATGTTGCATCTTGTAGGTGATTTGCCAAATGGAATGCATGGATATACTGTAATAATGCCTAAGATATGTGCTGGGCATACAGTATTACTGTTGTGCCGGGGGGGGGGGGAGTCTAAGTGCACTGAGTGCATGCTTTTGCATAAATTTAGAATTTTTAATTTTTTAAACAGCATACGTGTGCCCATTTGGTGGGAATATAATAGTGCTGGGTGAGATTCATGATTTTTGTTCAGATTGCTGTACTGCCTTGCAGAATAGCCCAGGAGGAACATAATGCACATCCCTACAATGGCACAGGTTTCAGGTTTTAGCAGCACTGTACAATTATTCCAAAATCATAAAAAGTGACCCCATAGCAGGGGCCACAGAGCCAATTTTGAAGTGAGGGGGCTAATCATCGACGTGGCCCAATATATACATATACAATACAATAAAAGCAGTTTAAGGCGGCCTAAAATGCCCATGGCAAAAAAGTGCAGGGGCTAAAGCCCCCCTGGCCCCCCCCCCACGTCTCCACGGTCCCTGCATAGTCTAAAACACTACAGAAATCCTGGACAAAGTACTGAACATAACAGGTTTGGCTTGATGCTACACACTGTACAAAATAGTGGAAATCATCTGCTCCACACAGGATATTTTACAGATGCTCAAATTAGCTAGCCTAAATTGCATCTTGTCTGACCTGCCTAAATGTTATGTAATAGCATGTAGGGATGGGTTGCATGATTAGAACCAGGTAAAAACTGTTTAAGCCAGAGATATTATAGCATGCAGGTCCACATGTGGCAATATTCTAGGAGTTAATTTGTGGATACGATCTTGCTCCCACACGCTGAGCTATTTGAACAACACATAACACACTGGGTTTAAAGACAAAATACTTCTAAGTCCAGGGAAGGAATCGCTGAATGGATTCCCAAATTCATGGATGTGATCTTGCTCCCACACCCTGAGCTATTGTGAGAATGACACACAACACAAGTGGGTTTAAAGACAAAATATTGGAAAGTCCAGTAAAAGAATCCTGGAATAGATCTCTGGATGGGATCTTACTCCCACACCCTGAGCTATTTGAGAATGATGCACAAAACATTAAGTTTAAAGACAAAATATATTTCAAATTCCAGTAGAGGAATCCTGGAGTGGATTTGCAAATTTGTGGATGTCATCTTGCTTCCACCATCCCTGAACTATTTGACAACAACACATAACTAATTGCATATATATGGGTTTAAAATTTTTTTTCAAAGTCCAGATAGGGAACCTTGGAGTGGAATAATGGATGCAATCCTGCTTTCATATCCTAAGCTATTTGAGACGAAATAGTAAGATAAAATTCACGAACCCATATGATTATGAAGAGTTAAACAGTGGACCTGCATTTTGTAATGGTAAGGTTTGGCCTGAACATACTGTAACATAACAGGTTAAAGGGCAAAGGAGGGCTAAGGTCCCATATCATGCCCTAAAGTCCATAACCCCTTTACTGAAATAAACCAACCAACACCTAACAAGCCCAGTACGATTAGGCTAGGCCTTTTCTACCATACCAGTCATGGAAGAACTTGTCAATGTCTATACTGATGTGGAGTTAACTACCCAGTATGGCAGTAATGGACTTACCTTTTCATGAACACAGCCTCGATTACGCCAGTCCAGAATAGTCACGGAACGTGACGATATAATCCGCTCCTTTTAGACACTCCTTACTACGAAATGGAAAGTAGGGTAGAGGCACACGTTATGCTTGGTCCTGTTCATGGGCTACTGTAGTGCAGAAGGTAGAGGATACACCTGCAGGCTGCAGTATGTTGTAAGCAAGGAACTGCCAACAACTTTAACGTTAATTCCACTGTGTAGCCTAGGCCTATGCTAAGCGCTTCTACTTAGTAAAGCTACAAAGGCAGAGTACCAAGTCAATCAGATGAGCTTCGACTTCAAAGTTCAAGATTAGCACCACTTTATTTGTCCGATGGATAAGAATTTCTAATCCGATGGATACGAATTTCGAATCAAATGATGTATGCTTCGTTGTAGACGGGATATTCGTATTTCAATGATGAATTGTGAGTTGTGACAGACATGAGAATGTGTTGTTGCACATGCTAGTGAGTGCTACATGTAGCTGCGCAGCATACAGCATATGCATAATGCAAAGTACACATGCACACTGCAGACGACGGATCGGATCAAGATGAGGGACTGAGGCTAGCCTATTGGTTCGCGCGTGTCAAGTATGCTTGCTGCACGGTGAGAATTCAGTTGCAGAATGCGGATACTATTGAAGCTGCTACGTACTACTCGGATCATAATGACATTGCTGGTAGTGATAACTAGGTCAACGATGTAAACATTCATTATAGCCGTGCCGGAATGTTAAAAGTCGGCCGCGAGTTGCGCACAGATCATTTAGGGGAAATTAGCACGGTACAATTAACGGTTTCTCTTTCCAGGAGATTTATTCCTTTTTTCCTACTAGCCTACATCACAACAATTAAAATTTATGAAGAGGGGGGGGGGGGGGTGGGCGTAGCCAGCTTTACATTTTTAGGGGGGGGGGCAAGTGCTGTGATTGAGGGGGCGTAAAGTTTGCTCCTAATTTATTAATATCTATTTCTCATTTGCTCAGGCAAAAAAAAAGTTGGTCAAAAAATCGTTGGTCATCGAAAAAAGGGGGCGTGCGCCGGCTGCGCCCCCACCTGGATCCGCGCCTGCTTCATAATGGCTATGGGATGGATTACAAACCGTGTGGCATGCGGACGTAGCGCGCCGAAAAATTTTTGTTACATAAGATTTCCATGACACAACCACTCAAAAAGCCATTCTTTCACCTTGTAATTTGTAAACAGCTTTGGACTTTTGCTGTTGTGCTTCTCTGAGAATCTCTATCGGAAGATATTGATAATTAGAACAACATTGTGGTGCCATTTGAAGCGCGCGAAAATTTTGATAGTTTGCGAAGGATTTGCGAAAATTCTGAGTTTGGGTTATTTGTGAGATCCATCACTCGGTCGAAAACACACCCCACCCTACCCCCTTCAGAAATCTATAGCTTAAACGCTTTTTGGGATCATCTTAAAATTTTCAGAATTTTTCGACGGGGGGGGGGCACGAGCCCCCATGCCCCCCATGCCGACGCCTATGTTAATTATTATGCAGTTTCAATTTTCATCTGGTGGGGCAGAAATATTTTTGGGGGCATTGCCCCGAAATGCCCCCCGTGGCTTACGGACCCGGGGGTCGTTTGGGCTATATTCGGAGGCTGTAAAGCAAAATGGTATAGCCAACCACTGCTACAGAGGGCTTTTGGAGACGGTTTCCTTAGGTAGTTTGCTGAACTCCCTTGCTGGACATGCTTACATACTTGTTTGCTGTCTCCCTATGAAGGACATGATCTGAGGATTCAGGAGGAGGAGGAGGAGGAGGAGGAGGAGGAGGAGGAGGAGGAGGAGGACACAGCGAAGAGAGCTAGCTCCAGGGGAGAGAGCGAGGGGATATCGACTGAGGTGTAGGGGAGGCCCCAGAATTTCGCCTGACAGAGGGACAAGCTCCCCGACAGAGGGGAACGCGATGCCCCGGGGATCGATGAACTAAAGGACGATAAACGCACAATTTGTGGCGCACGATGCGCGCCGAAATATTTTTTGCCTATTTTATAGCACCGTTTGAAAATTAAAGGGTGTCTTTGAAGAAATTCGAAAAAAACTTGCGTTTTACTATATGCAAGGAAGATTGGAAAACTTTGGGTCTTTCATGAAGAATCTGTCCTTACAATGAGCAAAATCAAGGAGGTCGTCGGGGCGACCGTGAAGATCGGTGGAATATATTATGTCGCGTACGGATTAAGTCCGCCGACGAAATTGGAATTTTCTTACAAAGAGGGCAGTCTTCCCCGGTGCCGTGACACCATTTCCCCCTCCCCAAGCTGACTGCACCCCTGGGGAGGAGTCCAGGGGATTCTCCTAGGAAAATTCTAGCCCCAATAGAAGATCAAATATTTCCCGGCATTGTCTATAAGTCTCCCCTAACTCTCCCAATCATGTTATACCCTCGAAAGCTTTCCATTTTCGCCCCCTTCAGTACCTTTAGTCAGGCTACAGACCTGAGAGGAAGGGGACGACTCCTGGAGTACAGGGGTATAGGCCCAAATAGTCCCAAATAGTAATGCCGCAGAGCGTACTAAAGAGTATACAGGGTGCTGTGTCTAGGGATGATAACGTTTTTAGACTTGCTTTGCACTCATTCAAATTTTTCGAAATGTTATCGGTTGTGGGCCTATTAAATTATTAAAGTTTTGAAATTTGCGCTCAGAAAAGTTATTTTGAGAGCAACACTTCATCCAGTATAGGACTACGCTATGTTTCAATTATACTCAAGGCTGTACTGACACACAGAATGACCAAATGACTACCTCTTCAATTTTTAAGAAGATTGGGGCATTCAGCCAGCTTAAGAAGCTATCTATATAAACAAAAACCGAGCAACTGGACTATTACGAAACTTTTCTATTCCTTCATTGTGCATTACAAAAGGGCATCTAAGACTGGAATATACCTGTATATGGCCTCCTGGAAGCTCTGGATTAATTGTATAAAATGGGGAAATAACAATGCTTAGTGCCTGGCATCCGAGTCGAAATGATAATAGGCCTATAGAGTATGACGCCGAGGACTTTACAACTAGCCTATCGTATTTTTACTAATTTTGGACGAAAATCCTGATGAACAGCTTTCAGCAATAGGGAATGGGAGGGAGGGAGGGATCGAGAGAGGGGGGGGGGTATAGGTGCAGGGAGCAAGGTGATATTTAGACCTCCCTGATAGGTGTAGCAAAAGGGGGTGAAGGACTAATAAGCGTGTTTCGTTGTAAGTGTATTAACTATCACAATCTCTATACATTGCGCCTTCCCTCGAGACCAGTCTTGAACATAGCAACCGGCGTTCTCTAGATCTGTACAGGACCATGGGCGAATACAGGGGAGGGGTCCAAGGGTACGGACCCCCTTTTTAGCAGTAAGAAAATATTTTCCAGAGAGAAACTACGACAGTCGTGGTTGCTCTTCCGTATTCACCAGAAGTGGCCTGCTGAAATGGCGTAATAATCAGAAACTACATCACATCCGTTACGTTTTCAGTCATAGGTCATTCAACAGTATTAGCACAGCATTTTCTTTTTTCGCTATTAGGCTATCAAAAGCAATGCAGACCCCAGTTGTTTTGACACTGCCATATAAAAATCTGTCCTTCATATTTAATTTTTAAGGGACATAGTGACATTCTGTCGATAACATATCAACATAACCATGTGTGCTAAATATGGGGCATCAATTAAAACACTGTCCCGGTAGGCTATGTTCGTTTTTTCGTTAACTGCTGCCATATACACAGGGTCATAAATGAATATTTGTTGTTTTTCTTATTTTGGTGTGAATCAATTTCCTCTTATTTGTGTGTGTATATATATATATATATATATATATATATATATATAAAAGCTATATAAACATGACTAATCTGCACCATTCTAAGTGAACTTAAAACTCCATGTTAGGAGACTGAGAGGGAACTACTACCGAATCTTCCACCCATGTGCGCCTCACTCGTGCATTCGGTACTCATTGGACCCCACCCCTTTTTGAATTTTGTACTTTCCTGAATTAAACATATGCTCGGACATGATCACCACTTCTAATATCGTATAGTGCGGCCAGCACCGTTTACATGTTGCTAACTAAATGTACCAAAAAGACCAGTAGATAGGCTACCGTTGTGATATAAGTGACAGAAATCTGCGAGCTCGTGCTTAAGTAATCCTTCTGTCTGTATTTTAGTCGTGTTCTAATAATAACAGGAATAAGTTACATAACCTCAGCAGTAACCAGTTTCTTATAAAAGTTCTGTGAAGACTGAAATATTCACATTATCACGCGCGCACTTTCCACAATGTACCGTACCGATAGATAAGCTAGGCCAGTTTTGTTAACAAAGCAGATTCTGATAATCCACCCCCTTTTTTTGCTGTCTGTTTTTTAAAATGTTGGTGTATAATAGCCAGTTTCTGCTAAATTTAAGTTTGCCTTTCCACGTTGCCATGTTGTACCACTACACATGCAGGGTTCAATGGAACTGCAGTAGGCATACATGAATATCACGAACAGGCCGGTTAACTGAACAGGCACTGTATAAACAAGGAGGTTCTACAAGAACCTCCTTGGTATAAACACTGTGCTTAGCGACCACGAACAAATGGGACCCTGCGAAAATCTATGACCTTAGCTGATACTAAAGGCAATACAAATTTTACAATGTTTATCCGAAACTTGCCTGAGAAGTGAAGGTCTGAAAGTGTCATTTCCGGCAATCTAGGGGGTATTTTTAGACAAAAAATTCTTGGTAAGCAGGTCATAGGCGCCGGCACGGAGGGGGGGGGGACACATGGGGCGTGCCCCCAATCAAAAAAATTCTGAAAATATTAAAATGATCCCAAAAGGCGTTTAGGCTATAGATTTCTGTAGGGGTAGGGTGGGGTGTGTTTCGACCGAGTGATGGATATATATGGTTTTCAATTCTATCACAAATGTTTCTCAAACTATCAAAATTTTCGCGTGCTCAGCGCGCTTCAAAACGTAACACAATGTTGTTCTCATTATCAATATCTTATTGCAACTCTCAGAGAAGCACAGCAGCAAAAGTCAAAAGCTGTTTACGAATTACTAGGTAAAAGACTAGCTTTTTGAGTGGCATGTATGTTATTTCGACAATTGAAAGTGTCTCGATGCAGATACAGAATGCAGGTTTTGTTATGGAAATCTTATTTAACAAAAAATTTTGGCGCGCTTAGCGCGCATACGTCACGGTTTGAATTCCATCTCATGACCATTATGAAGGAAATTATACATGGTACCGGTACTATTTGGTCACAAAATTAGAGATAAGAAAAAACCTAGAGGTTCATCTACAAACATAATGTATGGGCCTTGCATCAATATGTGATCTTTCAATCTAATTTGTAGCATGATGTGGAAGGTGGAACTTTAAAGTACGAATTTGCCGCAATACAATTTTCAGAAATTTTTACCGAACGCTTCGCGCGCAGCCATTATCGGTATAGATAGTGATCGTAAATACACTTACGACTAAAAAGCATTCCGAAACGCGCTTGTTAATCCTTCAACACTTTTGCTATACCTATCAGGGAGGTCTAATATCCCCTTCCTGCACCTCTCCCTCCCGCCCATTCCCCATTGCTGGAAGCTGTTCGTCTGTATCTTCCTCCGCTCAAAATTAGTAAAAATACGATTGTTGTAAAGTGTTCGGCATCATACTCTATATTTATCATTTGGATGTCAGGTAATAAGCATTCAGTGGCGTATTTAGGGGGGCCATTGGGCAATGGGCCCCCTCATTGATGCCGGTTTTTTATTACCTAAAATACCTAAAAAGAATTAACAGAAAATTTTACTTAAAAGATAGCATATGTGGCACAAGATTGCATGTAAGGAAACTCAATTTTTCAAAAAATTGCAAAGGGGAGGGGGGACCCCTCCCCCAGGCCGGCAATCACACAACATACCGCATGGCAGCCCGTTAGAATGTCACTGTTAGCATTACGACTAACGAAATATTCGTGTTGCCGGGTTCGAATCCTGGGTCCGGTAAGCCTTATGGTAGTCAGCGAATTAGCATGGGAAATACATCACTTCAACGTTACATGCTGAGAATTTGGAAATTGGTTATGGAACACAATTACGGCAGTTTCGTTAATTTTAGGATACTCTCAATGTGGGCGACCCCAAAATGTGGGGGGGGGGCGGGGCACGTGCCCCTGTTGCCCCGCCCTTAATCCGCTAGAGGTCAAACTTCTGTCGATTGTTTATGCGGGACAAAGGGGGAACACAGCGTATAAGACATATTTAATAAAAATCGAAGGTTTAAAGGATTAACATTGCTTTCTTTTTTAGACATAGTTTATTTGGACATTGAAAGAGTCTGTGCAGAGTCTGGATATAACTTTTGGGATGAAAAAAAGTGTTTTAAAATTTCGGCGGGCTTCGCGCGCATTCGTTACGGTTTACAACTTTAAAGTGCACATCTATGAGTAGTAATATACAAGGAATAATTCTTTGAAAAACTTCCGAAACTATTTCACCTTCAACCCCATATACGCCTGGCATTTATAGGGCAACGTGTACCAATCAAATATCAAGAGAAGGGTAATGTGCGTACCATGATTTCCCAGACTTGAAGAACAGTTTTCTCGTTATAAATTCTTTTCAAGCAACCGGCTTTCTTCCGCGCGCTTCGCGGGCACCCATTATCGCTGGATCCTGAAAAGTAATACATTGAGGAAAAGAAGAAAAAAATCTCTAAAGCTTGCTAATAAATCGTAGACCCATTTCAACATTCCCATTTTCCTTACTCCAGTAGAAAGTGGTCTCTGAACTCATGTATAGTCGTACTTCCCCATTATGTAGGCTAATCAATCCAGAGCTTTCTCATGATCCCCCTGGAGGTATTACCCATGAGACCCACCAAGGGCACGCCATTAGCCCATAGACCCCATCACCCCATGCCTTACTAAAAGCAATCCAATTGTCAATTCGACATGGGATCAGTACTCTGCCGATCATTTTCTACCAGTCTTTTAAATGTAACAAATGCAAATCTCTAGGGCATGAAATCTCAAAATAAGACGTGTATTTTAAGCTGGAATATATACAGGGACTAAGAAGTCGCATTTTGCATATTCTTGGTATATTACGTCGGCCAACTGGTGGTGCGCTCTGCTGGGATATTTTCATGACTGCCTTTTCTCAAATCACTATGCCCCCCACCTCTCTATTGAAAGCTTGCTATAAAAATCCTGCTTTCTATCATCCTATGCCTCCGGAGAGGATGTGCCACTAAGGAGGAAGAGCAAGATTTTCTCCTCCTTTCTGAAAGAGGGCAACTTCAGACTACCATGCTGGGTAGAGGTCTTCTCCCTCCAATCCCTCTCCCCTTCCCTTTTAAATTTGTTTTGAATATTTGAGCATCTGCAAATGCAACTTGGTGCAATAGACTTTGAGTCATAGTTTTGAAATACATTTAAAATGTTTGACAAAAATCCCTTGCACTGTTTAATACTGATGTTAACAAAAAGTGATACCGCACTATAAATATCAAATATTTATAATGTGGTATCACTTTTTGTTAACATCACCATAACACACTGCAAGGGATTGCACATATTGCATGTGCAATTTTCAGTCAATAACTTTCCTATTGAAAATATTTAGCAATGAAAATTTCTCCTGGCATAAATGATGCACTTTTGAATTTGCTCACATATCATTGAAAATACAATTGAATCATGTAAACATGAGGTTAGCAATAACTGGTAGCAGTTTGCATACCAGTGAATGATGCACTTTTGGGTATGCTCACATATCATTGAAAATACAATAGAATCATATAAATATGAGGCTAGCAATAACTGGTAGTAGCTTGCATATCTGCCCATGCATGTATTAATTTCAAGGTGATATATTGTATTTCTGTCATGTCAAGAAATTGAATAAATAGGAAGTAGTGAATTGGTTAAATAAAGATGAACAATTATTTTGTGGCAAAAATTAAGATAGAAAATTAAATCATACTGACTGTGTCAGCACCTGGCATTTTAATGGGGGGAAATGGGAGGGGAGGGGAAATGAAATTTATGACTTTCATGGGCTTGGAGCTGGGAAGGGGTACATTTCTCCAAAGTCCCCCTCCCAGGCCACCATGGCTACAATCTGTGCATAAGTATAATATCTAGTCTATGTTGCATACAGCATTACACAGTTGCAGACTGAGAGTTTTCCCACCCGACCCAAGTATCTCGTCTCATCTCCCCAGCAGAATACTGCATTGTCCTGGTGCTGTCATGGCAAGGGCAGGGGAACCACTAAGATGCATATATGATGCAAAAAGGGAAGACAAACACACACAGCCTAACTGGAATTTCTTGACAACTTGCTTGTGGTACTGGTAGAGAGGACAGTGTGCATTCAATATTACATCACACAATAGAATTAGCTTGTACCTGTTGGTATCAATGTCTATACATAATAAATCATGATTATATAATTAAAAAAAAACTATCATACAAAATTCACACACTAGTGAAGTAAATAGGTAGCACACATTAAATTCACATTTCTATGAAAAAAAATTGAAAATTGTGACAAGATTTTCAAAACTTGTGCATCAAATCACAGGGAAGTTTTATTACTATTGTTCCCATGTACACACATCTACTCACATGTAGACAAGCCTGCAGCCGGGGGTGAGGGGATAGTCGAGACAGCGCCCCCTTAAACAATTTGTTCCCCATAGACAATTCAAAGTTACCACTGCCTTAATGCATTTTAGTATGTTTCACACCCCGAGAAAATATGCAGTCCCCCACCACCACCCCGGAAGATATTTCACCCACCTTCAGTACCTTGTCTGGCTATGAGGCTGCATGTAAATCTGTGGACATGATCATGAGAACAAATTCTATGGCAGTGCCTCTATTTTCACCCCAATTTTGATTTATTTATGGCCACCCCCCCACCAGCAGACCCTCATTATGGACAAATATTACTGTCCTTGCTCAAGGACATGCTGCTAATCATCAATAGAATCTGTGAGTGTGGTGGATTTCTCATTAGGTAAAATCAATCCATATTCTTACCCTATCTACAATCATTACTTAAACCACAACCACTCACAAACTATCATGACTGACATGAGAAATGCAAGAAGTTAGCAACTTTTACCAATAGACTTGGTGCCATTCAATTTTCAAATGTGGAGCAGGAAAGGGGAGGGGGAGGATGGGGAGACAGGGAGGGAACATTTAGCATTCAGTATTGAAAAGGTGATACATGGTGCCCTCTTTTGCACTTGTCCCTTATTTTCCCTATAAAGATGAAGTGTCACTGAAAAACATCAACTTGAATGACATGTAAAATAAAAGGCTTATGAGGTGGGGTGAAGTGGGGGAGGGGGTGTTAAAGCAAAAAAAAATGCATTTTGAAAAAATATACGCTATTTCTGGGAGCACATGCTAACAATTTTGGGCAACAGTGCTCAGCTTCCCAAATAACTAGTACCATACCCCTACATGTACAATCCCTTTCTGGAGACATGGTATACTACAATAACTACTATAATCCACCTTTATTGATAAATGCGATAAAACAAAGCATCATGTACATTGTATATCTACTTCAAAGATAAGGCAAACAATGTTCAGATACTACACAAAGACTATCACTTCTAACAATGAGGGAAATGATATTCTTAACATCCTGTTCATTAAGTAACCAAAGCTTGTAAAAACTCTCTACATCCTGAATTTGTACTCAGAAATATACTAAAGCAGTGTTTAAAGGTACTCTCATTAAAGGGGCTCCATAAGTTGATATCAAATATTCTGTGACAAGTTTGAAGGAAATTATTGCATGACAGTGCTTCTAATTAGCCTCCCTATAGCCATTCACCACTTCCTATAGTTAATGAAAACATACAAACTTTGTAGTTTTTATGGGCTTGAGAGCTTGTAGTTTGTAATGCTCATCCAAGCCCTCGATAGACCACCCTCCCTGGTAAATACAATATGTATCTACCACTGAAGCCTTGATCACATTAGTTGTACATAAGAGGAGATGTGAGCCTGTCAATCAAGTTGGTATGAGCTTCACTCATGGGTTGTATTTGAACAAGGATTGCATATGATTAATACCTAATGATAACAAGTGTCTGGTCACAAATTTGTCATAAATGATTTTAATCATTAATTACCCTAACATGGCCATTTCACTTGTGTGTTAGATGTTCAGAATCTCTTAGTTTGACCATTTACCACCAAGATGTGAGTAAAACTCAACAGGTGTGATAAAAAGTCTTGAAATTCATGAACCAACTCAACAGGCCCCTTTTAAAAAAGTCTTAGGAATAGAAGACCAATGATGTGATACATAATAGTTGTGATTCTTTAATAAGCAGTAAAAATAAAAACCTTTCACTAGAGTTTCTTTAATTCACTCTACATGGATAATTAGAAGAAGCCCTGGGAGGACAGTAGGCATATTGGTTTTTGTATGAAGGGGGTAAGGTGGAGGGGTAGCTAGCTTTGAAAGAGCACTTGCATGGGTGCATCGTAAAGGGTTGTAACTGAGACCACAGTTGTCAAAAGACTTAGAACAAATATCTTCAATTAATTTTTAATTTTTGGAAGCGGACACAGCCCAGGCATGCAACCTGCTATCCTGGCCCCTTCCCTTCCCAGCTACAGGTTTAGAGAAGAGTATAAAATGGAGAAACTAAAAATATATAAAACTTTTCATGTTTTTAACAAAATGGTGGAAAAATGACATTCTTGGTTTAACTTGCACTTTGGAAAACTTATGAATTTTATTTACTTCCTACCAACAGCTGTGTAAACTAGGGGAATGGAAGGGTATGCCCCCTACCTCCCTCTCAGATACCCCCCTCCCAACTCCTTATAAAATACATTTTCATGCAAGTAGCTGGCAAGGCTCTAGTCTTTGGGTACATGAAGTCCCAAAATCTCATACATGAAAGATGGCATATAGAGGGTCTTAATTCTTGTGGACAGTTTTCAATTGAGGTGAGAAAATGTTAGATAACAAATTGGCATCTGGTTGATAACTGTTATTTTACCCCTCCTTATTTATGACCATTACCACTTTTAAGCCAACCACAAATAATAAGGAGCATTAAATTGCACCACCAGTAATCAACTGCTGTAACCAACGGAAGGGGAAAGGGGGAACAGGGAAAGACATTAATGTTCTCTTCAATTTTACAAAGCCAATAATAACAAATCTATAACACTCTTAAAACCAACACAAGTCTGGGCAAAGTGATAACCTATTGGTGTCCTTCTTGTAGTATTGTATTTCACAGTTAAACACACAAAATTCTCCCCATTCATACTGAGAAATCTCCACCTCATCTAATTAACAAAGATAAGGTCAATTTGGTTCCCAAAGCTTACAAGTCACTTACAAATGACCTTTCCCATATTAAGGCAATTTCTCAAGTGTAAATGTCATCAGGGGCTCTGGCAACGATATTAACCATCATAATAACAACACCATACAGTGCATGAAGCCAAAGACACTTCTACATTCAAGATCACTCATCTTAGAGGTTTTCTGTCTCAGTCTGTACTTTGTTACATTTCAGCAAGCCTTCAGTGATTGTTATCAATTGGTATTCAAGGAGTCTCGGACACCATTGATATTGTTCCCCCCACCCCCCTTCCCAGGTAATATCACCGGCTGCTCTGCATGGTACAGGAGTATGGTGGCTTGTATTTTAACCAGATAACATGGTACCAGTTTTTTTGAGATTGACGACCATGCTTTGCAACCTTTTTTTTGGGGGGGGGGCACTTGCCCCACCATGCCCCCATGGAGAGCTGCCAATGATTGTTATACATGAGAAACAGGTTCTCCTTCTCAAACAGGAGTAGCAAAGAACATGCAACAAACTGAAGCTAAGAAAATTAGTGAGAAACATTTCATAGAATGGATTTGATTACATATTGCCGTGATCCTTCAGACACATCAATCAGGATGGTATTTATTCAGACTAAATCAATATGCAGTGTACATCACATATGGTTCCAAAACAAACTTTTCCTTTCATTATTTTGCCATTTACACCCTTTGTACAATTCTTATACCATCTCTCACTCATGCAGCATGGAAATTTTCTACTTTTCATATTTTACAATGACATCAACACCATTTCACCATTTTATAATTTCAAAGTTTACCCCCTTGCAAAAACTCCAGACAATATTACAATTTTTCAAAAATTATATACAAATTTTATTATCACACCTGCTAACTTATTGATGTATTGAAATACCTCCCCCTCATGTTATTTGTCATCTCTGGACATTAGAAGCCATTCAGCACCTTTAAAGGCAGAATTTGACATCAATTGCAGGTTACTGGGTCAGATGATGCAAACTCTTCATTACAGAGGGCAAGCAAATTTAACCCATTAAAAATCCACTGCATACCTAAACCAATGTCTGTAAAAAGGAAATTAAAGACATTAACATTTATTTGAACTCTGAAAGACTTATTAGTGGGCTGGAATTCACTTCTACAGCATGGATTGACAGCCTTACTGCCTACTATAGTAATGGCCCTGATTTTAAATATCAATTTTAGCCACCAACTTGACAAAATCAGAAATAAAACTGGTCTCCCTTCTGGATAACCATGCCTTAGCAACATTAATGATCAATTTTACTGTCTTTGTATGTATGATCAGCTATAAACCATTTGGCAAAATGGTATGAGCCTTTCCCCTACCTAGAGGGTTCTAATTTGTTAAACGGTTAAGTGATCTAGCTAATCCCCTGTTCTTCAAGGCTTAGCTTAGTATCAAGTATTGATCAACTAATGTCACTTGTATGGGAGACAGAATTCTCTTTGGTTGGACTATTTTCAAGCCAGAAATGACCAAACACCTGCTCAAAAGTGGCCATTATAAAATGATATATGGAAGACAGTGGTGGCACCAGGTAAAGGGGCAGGAGGACCATGAACCCTTCACCTTTGGGGGAGGTTGGCTCCAATTGGGGAATTCCAAATTTGTCTGGAGTTGAGATGGGTATGATAAAATACTTGATTTTGCTCTAAATTTGGGCAAATTCTTCGATAAATTATCAAATTTTCAATTTTCTTTACTAAAACCCAAATTTTTCAAATATTCTCCACCAAAACCCAAAATTTTTCTTTTTGACATCCAGTAGGGAATTTGTTGCCCTTGTTGGGGCTTTCAATTGCTGCCCCCCTGTCGGGGAGCTTGGCCCCCCAGTTGGGCAAATCCTGGTGCCACTCCTGATGGAAGAAGTAAAAGCAACCATTTCCTCCATAGGAAAAATGAAAATGATGCACCATAAACATAATGAGCTCCTCTTTACTTTGGTCCTGTCCGTCCTGATGTCTGTTCCTATTAAACCACTACGTGAAGCTTGCGGTTTTCAATTTCCTGGCTACCTGATCCTTACCATCATAGAAATGAGCTTCTGCTTCCTGCCATTAATTATATTCCAGATGTGTGGGCACCCTTCCTAAATATAAAAGAGTAGTGAAAAAAGTATGGCAATTGTGTTTCAAATTTCATAACTGATTACTTTTGGCAAAATTCCTCCCTTGTCAGTGAACAAGGTGGGAGTTACCCTGTTTAAGGGAAAGGTCCAGCAATTGATTTTTTTCAGCAGTTTTAAAATGAAATGGACACCGTTGTGGATGTACCAACACAGTGCTGACTAGTTTGAGGGCTATAATTGCAATAAATGGCATACTACAGAGCAAGGAAAAATGGTTTGAGCTACCAAAGACCTGCCTACAGTAGAGTTTGTATCTTGTTTTTCTTTCTTCTGATATTGGATGATGAAGGGCTGGGAGTTTTGTGGTATGCCCAAAGACAATTGAACTTATAATTGTAGACTGAGGACCATGTGACCGTAAGTGTAACCACCACCCGCCGTGTTGGTATGTCTATGAGCATGTACCATAGCTCCATTGCACATCTTAAAGGTAGTACACCTAAGTAAGGCTAGGCAGCAGAAAGGCATACCATGGAGTCCCTTTGCATGCTCTTCAGGCTTTGATACCAAGATATCAGATGGTGAGACACTGAACAGATATAGGCCTTATGCATATGATGTCACAGAACAGAAAATGCACCCTCCAATAGAGGCAAGTGCATATCATTGCAACTTGTCTTAACAAATGCAGACAGTTGATTTGTGTACCAGTTGAAACACGCATAGTTGTCTACGAGTGTGTGTGTTAGTTAGTTAGCTAGTTAGATGAAGTTTAACGGCCCAGTTTCTAACCAAATGGTTCAAGTCGAGCTGGCCACGCCACGCCCACCGCCTTTTTTCCAGTTGTGGCTCACTGGCTTGTTTTCTGAGTGTGTGAATTTTACGTCGTGCTTGCAGTGTTCTTATTGTTTTGCTACCACACTGACATAGCATGACGTCAATGCATAAGGTCTATATGAAATCAGTGTTCCATACTGTCTTAAGTGTAGGATGTCTGTAGTTATGCCTCACAAGACAATATAACTATCGATAGTGTATTAACGAAACCTTGTGAAGCTGAAATTTATTGAAATCTGCATCATTTACTCAAACCCAAAGTTAAAAAATACCAATGGATTTTATTCACACTTCACATTAAATCAGAGTGTCCCATTTGTGTTCAGTGTCAAAAAATCACATTTTCCAACAAACTGTTCATCAGTCCATGTGTAATTTGATTTCTTGCTGAAGAACCAAACAAATATGTTTATCACTAGTGGACATTTATCCTGTTTTCACAAAGTCTGGATTACTGATTCTGCTTAGAATATGGATGAAAGAAAAATATGATGATGCAAATAAGACAATTGTGGAAAAGAAACATACTGATATGCCAATAAATTAACTTAATCCAGCACTTGATACAGTTCAATAAAAAAATAAAATAATATCATTTAACAATTCTGATGTCAATTACAACCAAGAGAAACATTTATTGTAAATATTCACAATTGAACTGAACTTTCGAAAACAAACATTTCCACAATTTCCTTATTTGCATTATTTACATATTTTTCTTTCATCCATACTTTAAGAAATCCGGAAATAATGAAAATTAGGTTAAATATTCCACCAATGATAACTCTTGAGGAAAGTTTATAGTACTGGTTTAAAAACTTTCAAATGTTTGACATTAATTTTAAATTACACAAACTTCATATCTCTGGCTTCAGATTTCACCAAAATGGTACATTAATTTAAAAAAAAAACAAACTTCATATCTCTGGCTTCAAATTTCACCAATATGGTACTTTCTCAGCAATTTCTAACTGTCCCAACTTTTCAGTGTCAATTTTAAAATATTCCTGCAATTAAACTATTTGACTCCCCAAATCAAAGAAGTGCTATTCAACATCTTACCATTTTCATCTGACATGAGCTGAGCTTTGTAATGGGGAATTCCCTTCTAACATCTTGTTCCTGCCACAGTCTTGACAGGTGGACCCTTGGTTTTGCTCTGTCAGATGGGATAAAACTTCCAGTTTCCTGACAAATGCACCTGTCAAGAATAGATAAAAATAGCAAAAAGGGTAAAAAACATTCAATAATTATATCTGGCTTTTTTTTACATGGCACTTTCCACCAGCTATACAGTTCTTAAAAGAATTATTATGAATATTTCTTTAGGTCCATGATAACCTGTCCTAGAGACAATCTCTGCAGCAAAGTTGCCATACTGGCTTTTTAATGTCAAAAACACTAAATTTGGCATTTTTTATGTAGTGTTGGCATACAGGATTTATAAAGAAATGCCAAACATCATTTTGGCATATTTTTGGCGATTTTACATTTGTCTGTCAAGTTTCCTTAAAAATCATGTTTTCCCTCAATTTCCCCATGTTACTGTAGAAAAAAAATCATATTTTATGCACCAAAATTTCACTTTCAAAGTGTAATTGATAGAAAAAACTCAGTCAAGGTTCACAAAAAGCATGGTTATTTTACAACATATTCAAAACATTTACACAACTATTCATCGTGTGTGCAAATGGTGTTTTTCCACCAAACTGAATGCCAAATATGGCCATTTACATCACAGAAAATCTGGCAACCCTGCTCTTGAGGTGTGGGCAGAAGTTATAAACTGAGCCCAAGGGACAGAAAGGCAATTAAGATAAATGATCTTTCTTCAGGTTACAAATAAACCAGGATCATCAATTTGACACTTAATAACCAAATATTCACCATCCTCCATATGTTACTGGTACAATATGCTTGAATTGAGGTCAAAAAGTGCAGGGATACATCAAATTTAGATGGCAGAAATTTGTGAGGACTTCAAGGATAAGCAAAAGGGATCAAAGACAAAAGTCCAAAACCAATGTAAAACACCAAAATGAAAAGATATAGAATAGCATTAAAAATATGAATAATGACCTTCCACGTTGGTACTTTTTGATGGGCACCAATTGATGCTAAGTCAAGGAGGCATAGATTTTTATAGCCCTTAGGGCCCTCTGCTACTTTCAGCCCTGTTAGAAGCAGGCCCATAGCCAGAATAACCAATCTGGGGGGCACATCTGTGTTGGAGTTTTTTTGGCCTGGGAGAGGGGTGTCCCCCTCTCCTTTGAGAATTTTTGCCTTTTTCAAGGCCTGTAGACGCAAAATGGTGCAAGATTTTCCATTTTTTCCCCGGTGTTTCAAAGAGGCCGGTCTTGTTATAAATTTTCCCTCCTTCAGTGCAACAACTTTTATTGAAAAATTTGGGGGGCACATGCCCCCTCATGACCCCCCTCCCAGGTGGTTATATGCCTGGTTAGAAGCATTTCTACTTGAACATTCACCAAGAGAAATCTACCTGGCTACTGCAAACTTCACTCTCCATCTACTATGCTTGGTTACTGAAGACCATTTTTGCTGGTAGACATGCATACTTACACTTTCCTTGGTTTTTTTTTTTTTTAAAAAGCAACACTAGTCTTTTGTGGTTAGTCTGAAGCCGTCAATATTCATAAAAGAGCATTCTACCACACCGCTTTCACCTTTCACAACTTTGACAACTTTTTTGAACAACAACTTTTTCAACAAGCACTGAAAGTGATTCTATTGTACATATTGTTGTTTGCTATCAAACAATTTAAATTGCAGAGTCACACTTCTCCAGGAAGGTGTTGAAATTTTTTGCTTTTTGCCCAGCCAGCTATGAAGCCTTCACACATACAGTACAGTAATATGCCAACATTGTTTAATTGTACCAGAAGTTTGTGTGTGATTATTAGGTCAGGGTTTTAACACTTTTCTAAATGACAAAAAAAAATTCTCCTTTAAAGAGCTGTTCCATCACCCGAAATATATTTTATGGGAACCTGTAGGTATCTTTATTCAAAACTGGTGACTGCACTTTGATTAACATAAATTCAGAAAATGACTTCACTCTAATTGGCAAATGATGACTTGTGCAGATCTGTGAAACGTGATGTTATATACAGGCCATTGCATTGACAGTTCAGATAATGGTAATAGCATTAAAATCCCACACAGTAGGCTCATGTACTAAGCACAACATGGTCTTAGGCAATTCAGGTTAAGCACATGCAACTCGGAGGAGTGGTGCATACTTGCTTTTTCTTAATTGGAAGAGGCCTTGATTTAGAAGTAAATTTAGTTTGGGGAATATTTGGTGTCTGGGATAAGATAGCTGGCCTTTCAGCCGATCAAAATCCTACTTTTCTAAAAAGCTGGCTGCTGAGACTGAGTATAATGTACCATGTCACATGTCATAAGTTTCAAGTCTATTTTCCTTTCCACCCAAGAGGAGTTTAATACATAATGTTAATAATATTATAAATGCAATTACAGAGAATGTTTAACAATGCACAGAAAATTTACATATCAAAAGATGGATGTAGCGGAACCAGAAGTAGGTTTAGCTTTTCATAAGGACAAATAAAACAGACTTGATCCAGCTTTGCAGCACTATATATGGTAGGTTGTCATTGGACAATTTCCCTAAGTTCCTCTCACGAATATGATACAAGAGGTCACACACTCCCTTCATGGGAAAGTTCATGTTAGCTTGTATGTAAAAGACAGATTCTCATTGTGGGAAATGGTTCAAATCCTCCATTCAAAATTTATTTTAAACCCCATCTCTCATCTCACTGTCTGTACACTGCACAACTGTCCTTGTCTGAACACATTGCAACCTAGTCTCGTAAAATTACAGTGGCCAGATCAAGCATGAAATCAGTGCAATAATGAGTGGATCAAGAGTGAGGAGGCCAGGTATAGCGGAAAATCATGAGCGGGTCTATCAAATGTGCTATAAACCAGAACGCAGGCATATGTGGTCAGGTTGGACGTGCGCCCCACAATCCTATGGCGAGATTTTGCACTTTGAGCACCTTCCACAATATACTTTTATTTTCCAAGACTAATTCTAACAGGTAGCTTACCCTTTGCAAACAATCTACTGTATATTACAGAGTATTGTAACCTGAGAATCTTCTTTGATGGGCCATGTTGCTAACAGTATATAATGAACAGTACATAGACCCCTTTTCCAAATAGCAAGTATAAAGGATTACAGGATAGAGTTTTGGTACACATTGTGTGTCACTGAAAAAATCAGTGTGCATTTGGAGGCACATTTTGAAGATGCCCTGTTTTTGTGTCAATCAAAATAGTCATGTGACCAATCACAAATTTGAGAGGTATGTTGCTACAAATGTATTTTGGCATTTTGGCGTGATAATTGCGTTTTACAGGCTGATTCATACTGAACAATGTATTGCAACTTTGCAAAGCTAATAAACATACAGGATCAAACATTTTTGTATCTTGATACATTCACGACCTTCTGGTTTGTTTTAATTAAAAGGGCAAAATCAGTCACCCAATTTTGAATTTGTATATCCTGGTATACTAATTCATGATTGGGTCTTCTTAAAGGGCATAAGCAGTTGCCCTAAACTTATCTTCAAACAACAACTGAATCTCACAAATTTCTTCTTCTTTCTCTTCCATGTATCTTTCTTGATACTTCAAAACTATTGCATATCCAAGGTAAACCAGGAAGAGACTCTTCCTAAATTTGACAATTCAGTGAGAAACATATTGTCACGTGATTTTCAAGAACCATTCATGACATAGTGTAGACTACTGCACCAATCCAAATTGGGGCGACAGCATTTTCTCTTTAATCATGTGACAACATCGTTGTCGCTTAAATTTTAAACCATGCAGAATTACCCATTAATTTACCTGAACTATGCCAAGTTTATGTTCTGAAACAGCGAAAAGTATACTAATAGCTAGGGCAATGAGAAGAGATTTGTAACATGCACATGATAAGATTTGTGGGGAATTACTCTTTTTGTCCTTTAAAAATTACTGCCATTTTTCAAGACTATGAACAAGCTTCTGGATTCAGATGGGTGGCCCACAGGCCATTGTGGCCAGACATGTGCATAGGAGTAACCTGCCAAATATTTGAGGGGCCCAATTCTTTTTATAATAACAGACTGCAGGTGAGGTTTGTGGAACTATTGACTACAATAAATACTGCAAACTCACGGAAAAGTCACCCTCAGCCTATCACACTTGAGAAATCTCTGACCAAGCCTATTATCAAATATTTTCTTAGCTCGTTGTGGACAAAATAGAATAGATAATTGTTCAGACCTATTGCCTTGAATTTTGACACACAAATGTTACTGGGTCAAGATGTGCTTCATTTGTTTGTGACACAGAACACAACAGTTGATTCAACCCACCTATTTTGACCAACTTTCTCTTTTCCATAGTAGTGACTACAATGTCTAAGTTTACATGCAAGTGTAATGCAACACCAGCATGACTAATTGAAATAATTATGAAACTATAAGATGCATGTCGACTGACATTTTAATGTATTTTCATGTCATGGTAATATTTTATGTCTTGATGGAAAGAGTTGATGCTGCTCTTTTCCTTTAACATGGATTTGAATTAAATATCTGATAAAAATAGTGTTCTATAAAATTCTCTATATATACAATGGTAGATAGGATAAGACACGGATACATAAATGGAAAGGGATAGCCATAACAGAGATAGGAAAGGGCAGGACAGGAAAGGAAAGAACAGAACAGGGAAATAACCAGAAGGACAGGACAGGGACAGAACAAAAAGGACAGGACAGGAACAGAACACAAAGGACAGGAAAGGAGAGGATAGGACAAAACAAAACAGGAAAGAAAAGGACAGGGACAGAACAAAAAGGAGAGAACATGGACAGAATAAAAAGGACGGGACAGAACAGAACAAAAAGGACGGGACAGGGACAGAACACAAAGGACAGGAAAGGAGAGGATAGGACAAAACAAAACAGGAAAGAAAAGGACAGGGACAGAACAAAAA
>WURT03048569.1:22252-33268 GCA_009936505.3 Holothuria glaberrima
GGAGAGAACATGGACAGAATAAAAAGGACGGGACAGAACAGAACAAAAAGGACGGGACAGGGACAGAACAAAAAGGACAGGACAGAACAGAACAAAAAGGACAGGACAGGGACAGAACAAAAAGGACAGGACAGAACAGAACAAAAAGGACAGGACAGGGACACAACAAAAAGGACAGGACAGAACAGAACAAAATTTAGAGGACAGGCACACAACAAAAAGACAGGACAGGGACAGAACAAAAAGGTCAGGAATGGGAAAAAAACAGGACAGGACAGGAAAGAACAGAATAGGACAGTTCAGAACAGGACAGGGAAGGAAAGAAAAGGACAGGGACAGAACAAAATGGACAAGACAGGAAAAGGCAGGACATGATAAAACAGGACAAGCTAGGAAAGGAGAGAAAAGGACAGGAAAAAGACAAGACAGGATAGAAAAAAATATGATATGATATACTTGCATTGATTCATCAATGTAAATAGCAGTTCTTACATTAACAATGTATGAGAATAAATAAGGTACAAGACACTGAAGCAAATAATCCAGAAACTACTTTCAAATAAAATACCACACAAAATCTGTTTGCACTTTCTTTTCATTTACTACTGTGATTCAACTTTTCTAGTAAATAAGAGAACATCAGGGATTAAGGTGATGTAACTGTTATTTTTTATAAGGAATTATTTTTACACTTTTGGAGAAAAAGATGTTTGGATGAGAAAGTTGAACAAAACAGCCGCAAAAGCACACAGAACTAAACAATACCATCTGTCTCATATTTACACAACAAATGTCAATGGAACAAACCGAGGAAGTCTTTGCTTACAGCCCATACAATTGATGAGCTTTTGATAATCCAATAAAAAAATACATTGGGAGAGAAAGTCATTGAATTCCTGGTTCAGAAGATTTCAAAGACATTAACCTTAAAGTGGTTACAACTGCTGGGCAAGTGTTTCTATGCAAATGTGCATATAGTACAAGCATGTTGTCATGGAGACACTGAGATGTGAAACTAAGAGATTTTAATTTAAGTCACTAAATACTAATTAAGTAAGAAAAAAGGAAGCTATCCACACCAAGAATAAACACATGACCTTTTACACAGTCTTAAAGACAGAATATTACTTTCATTAGAAAACATTAATCACTAAAACAGCTCTATGGTAAAACAAATAAGAAGTAAAATTCACTGACAGATCTTACAAGTTGCTACACTGCACATTAGGTAAAAATTATAGGTCTGCAACTCTATCAGCCAGGGATACTTTGAACAAGTGGACTGCTCATTAATGTAGTATGCAGTGGATAGGATTTCATATTCAGTGAACTTCCTTCCGTGGGCTTATATAGTACATGTAGAAGGTCATCACACAAGAACCTAGGGTCTAGAGCATCACAATGTATCTGACCACTGTGACCAAATAAGTAGAAGGACTTCTACTGTCGGAATAGGCATTAACACATCATTTTGAAGAGGGAAACCTGAGGCTGAGGGGAAATACCAGATTTTTAACATAGATAGGAAAATACTGCAGGAAGATTGCAAACTTATGGAAATTATTATTTAAGTACAAAACACCTGTAAAATGAAAAGCTACAAATGCAAAATGGAAAAAACATATATACTTATACATCAGAACTGAAATAGTTGAAAGGCAAGATATGAATGAAATGCTTACGGTCAGGAGTCACATGAGATGGTAGATGTGATTTTGAAGAGTGAGCTGGTGATGGACAAAATGATAAATGACAAACCACTTTTGAGTAAGAAACTTGACAGTTTATCAATATTTTATGACACATCAGATGTGGCAGTGATGAAAATGACACTAATGAATATTCAAAATAGGACATAATTTGCACAATGAACATATAAATACATAAAGTGGATCTTACTGAATGAAACTCTATTTAATGAGTTCCAGTTTTTTCAAACTGTTAGTGAAATTTGTTAGAGTCTAGCAAATTTAGTGTTGACAAAGCTGATGGGTGTGACACAGGAATGATAATAAAATCAATGAATATTTGGAGGTGAAAATCATCTGCATAACCAATAGGATGATCTTTTGAATAACATTTGTTTCAAGGTTTTTCAGAAGTTGCGGCATATGAGCAAAACTTGGTGCAGTCTAGTAGAAACAATGGTGACAGAGCTCAAGTACATGATACATGCATGAAATTAACAGAGAGTCATTGATGGTAGTTGACCCTTTCTTTTGTAGTCAATTTATCGAGCGGCAATTCTCGTGATTACAGCAATATATCAGTTACAGCTACAATGTCATCCATGTCATTTGTTACATTGACTAATCAATTAGGACTATATTAGCACTGTCAGAATAGAAAATAACTGGAAAAACCAATAAGATGGATTTTTTTCTGTCTGCCTTCCTGGGAAATATCTTGCTTTCAAGCCCCTAAGGGTTCTTTAGGGTTCTTTATTTCCCAACTTCTGAATTTAGATTTCGTGACATATTATTTTTCACTTGCTTATGTTGAGTTATGACAAAGTAAGTAAAATGAAAGTAAAATATAATTGGAATCTTATTTAAGGACTGTAAAGTGGACTTTAATTCTAGAATTACAAGAATAGAGAGGCTTCTACAGCTAAGTCATGCTACAACAGTAAGACGTTTTGACGTGTAGTGGCTTTCATAAAAACGAAGGGATACCAAGAGGGTCATTTGAGTAGCACAAGAATGACATCACAAATTAAGTCATTGCACAATCTAACATTCTAAATTGAGTGAATAAGCTTTAACATTTTATATCTAAGCTGAGGAATGTCCTGTGAAGAAGAAAGTTGGACCATTTGGATGCATTTTTCAAGCTTTGAACATATATTTCCGAAATTTAAGACTTCAGGCACACTATAAATGTTCCATCATAGGAGGAAAACTTTGAGTAGTCAACTTGAAATGGATATGTCAACAGATCTGGAACATGTGACACAGGAATGACAATGATATAAATAAAAATCCAGAGAACAAAATAATCTGCATAGTCAGGGCAGAATGTGGATCTGATAAAAATCAGATGGATGGATTAAAGGTCTTGTTCCAAAATTTGAAGTAACACTCGGTGTAATGAAGTAAGTGTAAGAGGGAAATCCTCATAAATATTCCAGGCAGCATTTTAACTTCCTTTTACCCACTTGATACCCACTCTGCAGAAAATTGTCATAATGAAATTCTTTCTGTAAATTTAATTCTTTAAAATTCTTCATAACACCTCACGGCAGCACTCGCCCCCACCAAGTAATTAGTCCTTGTGCCTTTACATGTCTCCAATAGCTTCATGAAGTCCACCAAAGCATTCTTACAGAATAGTTCACTTATAGAAGAAGGGACATACTCTTAAAAAAAAAGGACATTTAATCAAACAAAAAAGTATTGCAGTTAGCAAATAACAGTTGTGTTTGCTAGCCAATACATAGAACTGATTACATAATAAAAATATGAGTCAAAGATTGTTTCAAAAATTATCTTTTATTACATAAAAGCAATGGATTAATCCTTGATTGATCCACAGGTATAGCAAAGTGGTTTATTAGTAAGTTAGTAAGGATTTTCTGAATCAAGGTCCGTATATCAAAACTCTCAGGTTTCCATTACTAAGCTAAATAAGCAATTAAGCTTTTTCATTTCTTCCTGTGTTTGAAAATACAGGATAAAAAAATTCTTTGTAATTCTTTTTGTTTTTAACGAAACTGAACTTGAAAGAATTAAACTTCTTAATACCAATTGAAAGTACCAAGACAGACCACGAAATGTTTCGAACTTTGCAATCACAGAAACAATGCTACAAGCTGGTATTAAAGCTTCCTTGTTGAGGAACACTTGGTACCCATGGCAATGAAAAATTGTCACAATATGGTAGTGACATGGAACAATGGCTCAATGGGAAGTACAAACAACCACCTTGAAACCACTGAAAGGTCAATTGTGCAATGGAGAAGAAATAGATTACAGCTGGGATATGACAGTGAAGTATACAGAAAGTAAGTTAATAAGAGAGTTTTGGAACTTCTTTCTTGAAATTTCATAAATTACATGCACTTTTAGCAAAAAATGTTGGTTCTTTCTTAAATCCATTTTACACACCATCCAGATTGACACAGGTAAAACTTCAAATATTCTCTTTTGGGGCAAAATGTAATAAGAAAAACACTAACATTTCTGGAAAAAGTGCTCGGTCCCCCCCCCCTTTTCCCAAGTGGAGTCTGTCACATACCCCAATACCAGCTGGCTAAAGGCAACTATGCATGTTCTAAGCCTCCTGCTTTAAGAAATTTTATTTCTGACTTATGTGATACCTTTTTTCTACAATTAAATTACTACTTGATAATGTTTTAAAAAATTAAACTTCTATGACAACTTGTTCCACACATCCTTTTCATTAGTTTAGTTTTATTGATGAATGTACATCAACTAATGTGGTACTTTGGTGCATATAAGAGTATCTCGTAGGGATTTGGTTACATGCTGTTGATTACGTCAAGTCTGCCTCAGAGTTTTATATTTGTGATGATTTTATTTCCTTCCATATTTCTAAATACCCCCTCCCCTCAAAAAAAAAAAAAAAAAAAAAAAAAAAAACACAACCTTATCTTGGAAATAGAGTGTAGATGGCAATTTATAACAAATTCTACCACCTCTAGCCATCCATTATTGAGAATCCTGCATTCTGATTGGTTAAACACTGACCTGTTATTCTGCAACACATGGTCAGCCAACCTAAACACTGATAAAAATAAGTTTTTCACACATTTTCAGTGGTAGAGTAGGAATAAACCAAATTTGTCAGACTATTACTGTCTTATAAACCGTCTCGACTCCAAATTTGGCAAAATAAGGGACTGGGCTTCGCCTTATTTCTTATTTTGCCAAATTTGGAGTCTTGGCGGTTTATTTACAAATAATAGTCCCCCAAATGGGATTTATTCCTTAAATAGGTGAAATAGAAGCAGGAAGCAGGCATAAGATTTATTACTCACTTTTATCTTGTAGAGCAGCGAGTCTATTGCCCCCTTGAAAGGGAGGACCTGGCATGTTGATGGGTTGTGTCCGAAACTGTGTTGGAACAAACTGGTATCTGTTGGAATTTGATGTCCTCTTTGAAGGTAAATCCAGCTGATAGTTGCCTTGAAGTTTGGACAGATTCTTTTTAATTGTTGGTCTGAAAAAGAAAAGAACCAAAATTTGAGCATTACAAATAGTATTCATATGTGGTGGGATAAAAGTTACATGGAAAGAAAAACGTGATTAATATGAACATTAATGACTCACAGTATTCACTAAATAGTATGTGAACTGATATCACTATGAAAAGCATATTGTAGTGAAGAAATATCATGATTTTAAAAATGCTGAAAAACAGTCCTGTGATAAAATGCAAAATGCATCTTAGTAGCATGTAGTCTTTGGAAAACATTACTCCTCAACAGGACTCACACTCTAATTTTGGTCCAGTTTGTAGCCTCAGGGCCCATGGAGAAGTTTTCAAAAGTTACAAGCGACCCCTCATACCAAAGCTCATGAAGAGGCCTTTCACAGCAATTTCAAATTTACACACCATGACTCTTGACACTCCGAGCTGTTAAGCGAGCTTGAATAATAGGGTGGTAGTTCCAGCATTTTCATTTACATTGCAGAAGAATTTAATACAAAAAATGTGCCTGAAATACCTTCTATTTTCTTAATTTTGTATATTTAGTCAGGCCCGTAGCCAGACAAGGTGGGGGGGGGGGACAAAATGGCTTCCAGGAGGGGCAAAAATTTTTTTAGGGGAGGCCAAATGTGTAAAAATCTATTAAGACAATGGCAACTTGAAACTCGGGTGGGAGGGGGGGTCGAAAAATTTTCAGGGGGCCTGGCCCTCCTTGGCTACAGGCCTGTAGTTAGTACCTCCATTTGCTTCCTACCACATCCACATCACAAACTCAGTAAGCCTCCTTTTAGTATCGCATTTCTGTGATTGTCCCATTTTACATTTTACATTTCCACAATATTCATTCACTTTTTCAGCATTTTGTCATCAAGTTACTGCGGTAATTTTTTCATTAACAATATTACACAAACCTGTGACTGCTGAGAAAGGTATTAGTTCTCTGATAGAAGGAGTTGGGGTCAGCCAGCGCACTTCTAGATGGGATGGCCGGCTCCGCTAGAGGGTTTTTACTTCAAGAGAGGAGAAACAAATGTAAAATCCAGTCATGTTTGGAAAATACTTGGTTTTAAAACTTTTTGGACTACATATATATTTCACATGACAGTAATACATTTGGAGGTGTTATAAACGAGACAAAGGCAAAACCCTACCCAGAGTGCATCACTTTTTGCTTTGCTGATGATGTCTTGGAGCTAGGAACATTTTCATCACTATCAATGTCACCATCTGACAAATTGACATCCCTGTATTAAAATAAATGAAAACAGAATATCACTGTATTTAGATTTCTCTGACAGTAACTCTTGAACCTAGTTTATGAAAGATGAAATATAATTGGTGAAACATACTTAAGTTAAAGGGAAAATGCAGTCACCTCAATTTGGATAAGTGTAGTAGTCTACCCTATTTCATGAACGGCTCTTGAGAATCATGTGACAATATTTTTCTCATTGAATTGTGAAAATTAGAAGGAGTAACTCCTTGGTTTATCTTAAATATTCAATATTCAAGTCCTGAAATATCATGAAAGATACTTGGAAGAGAAATAAGAAGAAATTTGTGAGATTTAGCTGCTGTTTGAAAATGAGTTTGGGGAGACTGCTTATGCCCTTGAGAGTTTTACAACTGCTTCTCAGGGCTCAAAGGAATGTTTCAGAAATAGGGCTATTATGAGTACGACAAGGAACGGAGAAGTTTAATGAGGATTTATTTTTAGATCACAAATGCTCCTGGCAAATTTATCAGGTCTGTGGTCTTCACAACATTTCAAGGTGAATGGTAAGTATAATGCTATATTACCATTAATGTGTTATTCCATTTGACACATGCACATGACAAGGGGACATTTTTTCTTTTTTGTACTTCATTTTAAATCTGCTTACTCTTTTAAGGTCACATAGTGACTCGGTACCTTCTGAGAACAATTCACCCATCACCCCCAAATAGTTTTGGCATTGTTACCTATAGCCTACTTGTGAGAGTAAAAGGCAAGCCTTTATGTCAACAGAAGCACATTTTTACTAAAACCATCTAAAGACAAGCTAGTCATTTCCTCTTCAAATTAGCAGTTTCTTGAATATACATATTTATAGGCTTACAGAGTAGAGGCAGGGGTAGGGGTGGCTCCAGCCCTCATTTGGGTAGACAATTTGCTATTTTCAGGCCAAAAGTACACTGGTTTTTCTCTATATCTTTCATGGAAGATTCCCCACCAAGGAAAATGTAATTTTGCTAAAAGGAAGTACCTAAAATGCAATTTCTTCTTAGAGAGGCCTTGTTACTTTATTTCTTCAAAAACATTTCCTGAAATATATTGAGATACTTCTTCTGATTTGTAGAAACTTTTAGAGCCACAGTCTCCCAAAACTAACCTGTACCATGTAGAAAATTCTTCATAAAGTCCAGATTCCACAGCATTCTCTCCATTGTCATTTTTTAATCTTGGAGAATTTCTAACCAGTTTTGTTGACTTCTGGTTTAAGGACGCACCTCCTTTCGACTTTTGTTGAGGTGACTTTCTGTCAGAATGTTTTCTTTTAAGTTCCTCATACAAAACCATTCCATGGGAAAAGATTTTAAAGTTTTCATCCCCGCCTGATGAAACTTTGAGGGGAATTGGAGATGGAAAACTTATTGCATCGGGTGCTTCATTTAAGACTGTTTGCGGAAGAGCTGGAGAAAGTCTCCTCAAGGAGGTATCGCCTGAGAAGTTGTGCTTGTTCAAGTTGTGCCTGTGTGAAACAGTTCTGGACTTCCCTAACCTATCTTGCAGTGACTGCATTGTTTCTGACTCTACAGAGGACAAAAAACTGTTGATGCTTCGCCGATTGAATTCTGACGTCAGCTGCGGATTCCTTCGGGCAGGAAAACCTTTTCGGTTCACATCCTTACCACTTGATGTAATGACGTTGGGGTCATATGAAAAATTGTCCACCAAATGTACAGTTGGGTTTGAATCTTCATAATGTGCATACCTTTGAGATACTTTTTTAGAGTTGGTTCTGCTGGCAGTATTTTCTACAGCATCTTCATGAACGAGGGGCAGCACTGGTCCACCCTTTTCAAACCCTGGTTCTCCTGTCTTTTGTTTATGACTGCTGAACCATGACTGGTTGCCAACTATGCCGCCTCCTCCTAGGCCCTCGCTTGGGACCAGAAACTGTACATTTGGGTCTAATCCACGAGGACTATTTGAAAGATGATGTTCCATAACATCCACTGTTCGCTTAGACTTACTCAAGCCCTTTTTTACTTTGTTTTCCTTGTCACTGACAGGCTGGTCAAAGACTACCCCTGGCCAATTAATTTCAGTTGGCAGTTTGCTGAATTTCTCCTACAAGTGTTCGAAAATGTTTCAAAACATTAAGAGGTAATTTTAAAATCAATCACATTGAGAGTTTTGGGAAGAAATCTAACATACGAAAAAAAAAAAATAAATAAAATAGGGCCACTGGCCCTGGTAGGTTCTCCTGTATTTTCAGGCTGTTGTACAACTTAGCTCTATATCATCTTTGGCTTACATATGTAACCTTTGACCTCACTAACATATGAAGGGTATAAACGTTATGTGAAATTGCCCTTGCTCAAATCGCCTACCACTGTACAGTGCAAAACCCGACCTCTGGTTTAAAAGTTGAGATTTTACTTGATGTTCGCACTTACAGATTATAGCCTAAAATTTTGGAAAATCAATAAAAATTTTATAAAACCTGATAAGCCTCCCAGTGGCTATAATGTGTAGGTGCGAACATCAAGTAAAATCCTGACTTGTCGGCCAGAGGTCGGGTTTTGCACTGTTAAGTGGCAGGCGATTTGAGTAAGGGCGATATCACGTAACGCACGTTGCCTTTGCGACTTAAGTTCAGTTGCAATTTAACTTCAGCTTTCCAAGTGTGATCAATTTCATATTTTCACTTTTCAGCTACTTTATAACTTTGCCTCATATGACCTTTACTCAATAGTATGTGGCCTTTGACCTCAATAACAGATGAAGATACCCAGGTTGCATTGCAGATATTGGACCACAGAGATATGGACAAAAGTGGGCTCTAAAAGTATGACTCACAGACACAAACATGGATGCAACCATAAGGTCTTTTCCCACCGATAACCTCACAAAAATACATTTAATTTGCACAACACAATATAAAACAGCACTTCCTCGGATGTTAAAGGTCAAACCAAAGTGCATGTTGCTATTGATTTAGAAATTCAACCAACTAGAACATTATTTCAACACAAATTGATATTCACAAACTTTCCCGTAAATATAAAACCTTACGAGCAAAACAAACATACTCTATAATAACATTTGGTGAATGTTGTGTAGTTAAAAAACATTTGCATAAAATATTTTTCACCTTTTCATTTGGAATGGAACCGGAAGATTTTCTCCTTGATGAAGTTGTGGATTTCCTTGAACTTGTTGCTGGGAAAATTGAAGTAAAAAGTACAAAAAGTTACACTTTCTACACAGTACCCAACAGAGCATGTTTCTGTTGACTTGAACTTTAAGTATGGCAATTGGGTTAATAAACCGGTGCTGTGGCTTAGTGGATAAAAGGGGTGGTATTTGAAGTGCTGAAGCATAGCAGCCAGGAGGTCCAGGGTTCAATCCCAGGCTGGGTCAATGTAAGGTGGGTTTTACATCCAAAAGAAATATATGGTTTTCCCATCTGAACTGCCTTTGAAAAGAAACCAAATTTGTTGAGTTGGCTGCCACCCGACGGGAAGTAATTCATGAGCCAAAGGTTTCCTTCATGTTCGTGGTCGCTTAATAGCATCTTTAATTAAAACAACTGCCCTTCAAGGACCTGAATTACTATTATTAATAAACCAAGCACTTAACCCACTTTTGCCCAAAAAATTATGGATCAGATGGCATATCAAACTAATGTAACGTCTCACACATTGATTATCCAATTTTACATCAGATGTGGCTTTGTGACCATATGCTCAGTTGCACACAGTGGTACTAGCATAAAAATCATATCAAAGGAAAAGTGTTCATGTGCCTGATATGTACTCGCAGAGAAAGACCATTGCATATGTCACATCCAGGGCAGCTTTTTTGAATATTTGCCAAGGGTAGTGTTTTCTTTAACACTTTCAATCATGGGCTCAAATTAATTGCTACTATAACCTAAATCAAAGGTCATAACACCTATTCATATATAACTATTCTCAAATTATTGAGCATACCAGATCCATTTACTTTGTTAGCCTGCACTGAATCAAAGGAGTGTCAATAGAAAGTAAAACCACAGGAAAACTGAAAGGCACCCTATCACCTTTACAAAGGAAACCAGGTTTTGAGGTAGCATGGACTTACAGAGTCAATTACCTCTTTAACCAGGTCAGGAGTTTTACCATAAAAAGTGTGTTCACTTCAGCATATTACATATCTCATATGCATAATGGCAAGGGTCTGGGGAGGCTTAAATGATATGCATGAGTGCCAGCCTGTATATGTATTTAAATGTATACGGTTATACCTGATGGAAAAGTCGTGCAGGACAACAGTATAGGCCATGCAGTATTGCCTGCAAGTCTCTAGACTGGCATAACATAGTACACTGAACTGTCTGAAGGGAAAGGGAAAGCAGGAGAACGATGGGTGCTAGTTTAACCTGCATGTCACACCAATGGATGTAACACAGATACTGCAGTGACTGAAAGGAAACTTGATAATGGAAAAATGGTGAAGACTTGTCATGCCATGTATGAATATTCAGTAGGGTAATACACTGTTTGAAAGGAAAGTAGTTGCAGGACAATGGTGTAGGCTAGTTTGCCTGCATGCCATGCCATGAATATAAGGTAGTGTACTACACTGTTTGAAGG
>WURT03048592.1:0-14383 GCA_009936505.3 Holothuria glaberrima
TGACGACCCCAGATCTGGGGTCGTCAACCAGCACACCTCTTAACCTGATTTTTTTTCTTTTAGCAAAGATTGGACTGGAACTTATTTTTCTTCATATCTTTCCCTTAAATAATACAGGGGTATACCGGAGTTGTTTTCCTTTCATTAATTAGAACTTTTTGGAAGTTTCATATAATATCAGCTACGTTGTCTCGCCGTAGAATTTACTGTTCAGCTAAGCAGCACATCCCACGAACCATTCGATCTACAGAGGTTCTTCACTGACGTCACAAATACGTGTTACAGCAACAAAGTCAGCTATATTGGGCGTAAATCTTATTGCAAGCAACATGCTGCTTTCTAAGTAGGTACATATGATAAAGCAACGAATTACAAACAAGAAGCAGCAAACAGCTTTATTATAACCTGTTCTGTTCTAGAGATATAGCTATTTATTGCAATGATAGGGTGCCACCATTTGCAAAAAATGATAACTTGTAGCAAGTCTGTTATGATGTCATAGAGCCACAACAAATTTGCTATGTAGTTCTTTATAATCTGTCTCAACAATTTCTTTGATACCATAGGTACTATCAAGTTTCTGTCTAAACTATTTATTCCTCAGGCTGTAAATTTTTAGAAAGGATGCGCAAATTTTTTTATTTCATTTCCTAAAATGAAAAAATGGTCCAAAGAAAACAAAGATATACATTACAGATTTGCCCTAATATGGCTCTGATAGGACATTATAGACTTGCTGCAAGTCATCTTATGGCGGCACCATGTCATTGCAATAAATAGTCATATCTCTAGAACAGAACAAGCTACAATAAAGCTGTTTGCTGCTACGTGTTTATAGTTTGTTGCTTTATCATATGTACCTACTTAGAAAGCAATATTTCTTTTTCCTTTAAACACAACACCCGCCCACGTGCAGGCCTTAGCGAAGGCTACACGTAAGTAGCCTTCAATTGATTCCTTAAAGTTTAGTTAGGAGTATGTCTTTGGAAAGGAATGTTAAAACATTTTATGCTTGAACCGATACTGTGTGTATAGGCCTATACAGTGTAGGCATTGCGCATGAAGTAGTAAGTCTGACGTCCAAAATGGCGGTACAACTACAATCGGGACCATTATGACGTCACGTGAAGAACCTATTTAATTATAGTTCCCTTAGTGCAAGTCGCCTTCCTGCATGAAGATTAAGCATACAATATGACGAAAAGATGTGGTTGATTAGCATACTGATTTAAAAATTCCAGCTTCCTCTCAGTAAATTCTACTTCGGGAAAAGTTGACTTTATTTCGAATTATTGATATTTTCTGAAGGTTACAGTTTACTAAAAGTGCAATTCTTCAGTAAGATTTGTTCTGGTGGTAACTTAAAGGTTTAGGATCTAAAATTGTTGTCGGACTGTTTCCACAGTTTCCACCGTCATTCCCTGTAGACAGATAGATGTTTGATCAGGAGCGGTTCTGGGGCGTAGCCAGGTTGTTGTTGTTGTGTGTGTGGGGGGGGGGGAAGTCAGCTCATCGTCCCCATGCGTGACCATCGTCCTGGGGGAGGGGTATAAGGGGAGGGGTTCCCCCTCCCCTTGTGAAATTTTTTTGTTGCCTCGAAGGGATTAGATGCAAAATGATGGTATATTTTTGTTCCTTTTTTATACTAGATCCCAGTGTTCTCTACAGGGGGTTGGGTTACAAACTGAGCTGTAAAACCTCATCTAACTCCACAGTGGGTTTTAGAGGGGCGGTCGGCCCTCCGAGTGAAAATGGCCACCCCTCAAAAAAAGTTGCCACCTTCCAAAAAATCCAGCTTCCATTTTCAAGTCCATTGCTTCATAACACATACACAAGTCATATAGTATGAAGGAAAAGTTTCTCATCCCTCCTGGGGTGGCGCTAGGATTTGCCATTACGAGGCACATATTCCATAGAATTTGTATATGCTAGAGGAAAATAGTTCCGCGCTGATTTAATGTTTTTCCCGGAACCTAAGCTGTGGAAAAGCGCGCGAAGCGCGAAATTTTAATTGGGTAAGCCTACACTAAAAAGAATTTGTACTTATTTAAAGATTATTTAAAGATAGGTCAATTTTTCTGGCATTTGAGCCCTATCGGGCAAACCTTACATTGTGATTCCCTCCTCGAGTCACTGACCGTACCGCACGACATACACAAGAGAACATTAACTAAGTTTAGCGAAATGAGATGAAATACCCGACATTTGCATAAATCCATGAAGGGTTTGTACTTTATTAGCTATAAGTAACGGAACTAAAGAAGAGTGGGCAAAGCATACCAAATATTTGGGGTTTTATCGCAGAAATAACTTTTTGAAAGCCAAAATAAGTAACCGATCATGGGAGGTGACAGAATTTTCCAGACAGGGGGGCGGGGCCATGCCAGCTACTCCAAGTTCCGACAGCCCCTATATCGAGGGGGTGGAGAGAAGGGGATATGAAGGAGCATAACTATCCCATACCACTGCAGGGCATATTTTGCACTATATCACTTAATACTTCAAAAGCCGAGTTGCGCACTGATAGTGTTCTTTTGAGTCTGAATCGTGAAATTGCAAAGCGCGCCAAGCGCGCGAAAATTTTTGGAAGGCTTACACAAAAACATAGCCTATGTAATCATTAAGAACAAAAAGAAAAATAGTAGAAACTGAAGAGGTTGTAGACCGTATCGGGGATAACATACATTGTGTCGAAACCACCTGGTTAGCCAAACTTTGCTCCGTACGTCGCTCACCAACTGATCGAACCGCATGACAGACCAGATAACACGTAGACTTTGTGATATGGGATGAAATTTACCTCTACATAACCTGTGTACTCTGCCTACCTGTAACTTGATAAGGTTGACAGGACTTATGCTCTCTAGCTATGTGGAATGGAAGTATTGAAGAAACTGTGTTCTTATTAGAGAAATTGTCCTCTTGAGAGCAAAAAACAGGTAAACCATCGGGGAGACTAGTCGCCATCGGGGAATGCATACTTCATCGTATCAACTAAGACCCCCCGACAAAACTGTAAAACTTCCACGACGGGAAGAGCCTTCCCCGACAGGGGCTATGGCCACCCTACCCCTTCTTTGGCGCCACCCCTGAATCCCTCCCTCCTCTTGCCGTTTTCTTTTTCATTTTCTCTCTTTTTTTATTTTTTATTTTTTTTTTTTTTTGCTCTCCTTCATTCTTTCAACATCGCCCATCGCGTCCCAAAAATTTCTGTGGAGGGCACTCTGCCCCTGCCCCCTGCTGGCTACGCCACTGGCGCGGTTGTAGAGACATACTTTTTGAGGGGGAACGGCTATGTTGCCATTGTCCCTGGAGAAACCGGATAAGGAGAAGGCCCGTGGCCAGGAATTCTGACATGGGGCATTGGTATCGCAAAGGTGGGTACCGAAGAAGACTGTGTTTGCAGCTATAGTGATGCCACCAGATGATGGCAGTTTGCGAGAATCACAGGGGATGATATCTCAAGCCCTACAGGCATAGTTTATAGAAATCCGACAACCTGTGAACTAGAGCGAAGCGCGCAAATAGCTCCCTTCCTTTGGCAGCAATTCCCCTCCTTTTGCGATACAGAGACGTGGAATTTGGGGAAAGTCTCACAAGCGAACGGAACAAGGCTATGGCCATGATGTTGCTTCTTCAGCTCCGCAAGCGTAGATGAAGAGTTAAGTGCTTTTCGGACGGTGAGGAGATCATGCTGCCATGGGTTACCATAAGGCCCTGGGGAGATTCAGCATAGGAGTACACCCAGCACGTGCTAGAAAAGTTCACTGGTACTTTTGTGGTAATAATGTTCGTAACTGATACACCGTGGACTGTGAGGATTGCGCGCTAAGAGCAAAACCAGGAATTTTGTTGGGGCGACTTCATGATTGTCGTCGTGGAATAAATTTTCATCTTACCAATCAAGGCTCCGGAAGACACTGAAATTTTTTGTCTTACAAAATATGTTTGAAACGACGGCGAGGCTGAAGAAAGAATCTTCCAAAAGATAGGAAAAAGAGGACAGAACGTCGCAACGATGCATTTTCGTGTTTCTCTAGAATTACGCCTACAGGGAAGAACAACATTTGTGAAAACGTTGAATAAATCCAGTATGTTTGAAACGGCGGTCGTTACCGCTACATAGAACTAAAGATGCAAGCGCGCCCAGCGCGCGAAATATTTTTGAAGTTATAGAAAGAATTGTTTCAGATATTACTAGCTACGGGCTTGATAAAGAGCCATGTGGGATGCTTCCTGAGCACATCTATGTCTTCACCACTTCTAGTTTATATAAAATTTTGCCTAGATTTTTTTTTTGTTACAATTGTTATGTAAATTGTTAATATTTCATTGTCAATAACTTTTGGTCACAGTGAAAGTGATTCAATTTGATATTTTCTTTCCCCCATAGGCGATTTCCCAGCTATTTGGCCCGGGCTTGTCCTCAGATGACCGTTCATGCATACGTCTCTTGCTCATTTCTATACAATTCTTTAGCGGAAACCCCAAACCAGTTTGTCGAAGATCCGTCAAAACTAGGCCCATTATGCTAGAAATCATGAAATCAAAATCTGCATAGAATCTACATGTGCCCTCAGTAACGGACATTTTAAGTGGGAGTTGTTCAGAAAAGGTTGATGTAAATTGGCATGCTTTGCACTACTTACGTTCTATCTACTTACATTCTGTCACAACTAACTAAAAGCTGCAGGTAGCTTAATTTTGTAAAGCAAGCTCTGAAGAAGTATTAAAGCATGCAAATTGAATTCAATTTAATTTTTAAACATTTCAACTAGAACGTTTCAAGGCTTTTTAAAATTGACAATAAAGTGTTACAATATTACTGTTCCTAGAAACAAATGACTTCAGAGAACCCATACAAGTTTACATCATTTTGTCTCTGCTGTTTAGGAGGGATCGTGTACACATTTCTCGGTATTCGGATTGGAATATCATAAACAAAAAAACCCCTGTTTCTGAATTGTCGGTAATATGCACTTCTATTATTAAGAAAATCCACAAATTCCGTAGTGCTTATAAGTTTCATTCCACTCGCGACAAGGTAACTTGCATGCATAATTACATTTAACAGTTGTTTGCTCAATGCTTTGACACACTGTTAACTGTTATGTTTTACAGGGGGGAAATGGGTGGAAAACATTGAATGTAAATTTTCCATACTGTTGGCAATGTTTCAATACATTTGCACAAGCACTCCTTCCCGGTACTTTCCCTCCTGCCGCTCCAGTTCTTCTTTTCAAGTGTTTCTATTTCAAAGAATAAATCACCAAATTAATAACCATATTACTGTGCTTGAGGGAGAGAGGGGTTTATTGTTACAATGAGCAGATTTGTTGTTGCAGATATAAGTTGAAATTTAGGAGCAATGAAATTGTTACAGTACTTTTTGACTTACAATTAGTTCCTGCCCTCCACCAAACTAAAATTCTTTCCCATGCAGTGCAACGTGTTTTAAAGAAACTTCTCAACCTACGGTATATTCCAACTTATTACGATATTTGTGCCATTAGCAAGTTTAAAAACTAAAAAACCTCTGCCCATGTTGTTGGGTAACAGAAAAATATTCATAATACAGTTCAATTTTCCATCCCCCGTTTCAGGTGTAGGATGGATCGTACCCTTAACACATCGCGCCATCTAAAAGCTTCGCGCCCCTTCAACACCTTGGGTATTCTGCCCAATGGCAAATTGCTTCAAAACTGCTTAATTTTGCAAGAGAGACGCACCACGCTATTCTTTGAGGAACCTTTCTCCTACCCCCTTGACCCATCCTAAAATGAATTCAAGATCCTTCACCAGGGCGGTAAAATCCGAGTTCGGACTCGGAATCGAGTCCATTTTTTGCCCCACTCGGAATTGGCCGGGAGTGGGAGGTCATGGAATCGGAATTGGCCCGGAATGGGCTCAGCTGGACTCGGAATTGGAGCCGATTCCAGGTGAGTCCACAAGAATGAAAGTCCCATGAATTTTTCTGAAGCAACATAATTATTGGTGCACAATTTAACAAGAAAGTGGTCACATACAGTCAATTGAATTACAGGGTCATCCAAAGAATGAAACTGAAACCTAAAATATACCCGTTTTCCTCATAAGTGTCATTGTTAATGTACGTAAAGCATTTTTATGAAGCGCTACATTGTCAAATGGCCAGACTCGGAATTGGCCCGGAATTGGAAAACCTGGATTCGGGATAGGCTCGGAATTGGAGGGTACTGGACTCGGAATTGGCCCGGAATGGTGGCCACTGGAATCGGAAATGGCCAGGAATTGGGTTAGATGGACCCAGTTACAGCCCTGTCCTTCACTTATCATATGTGTCATTGTTTACTGATAATTTTCATCGAGTTGAGTTCATATTCGACCTTGAGAATTCGTCGTGATTTTTGACGTATGATCTTGGGAATTTTGACAAAACACTTTCTGTGAACCTAGTCTTTAGTAAGTCCTGCGCACAACTGGTGCCTACCACTAGTCCGCTGACCTAGTATTTGGGTCGCTTTTGAAGCTTCCCATACTACTTCAGGGAACAAAGTTTATATACGCGAGAACTAAACCTAGGTACCCAGGGCTAATACAGACCTAGGCCTATATGTAAAGGACTGTAGTAGCCTATGTTCTTTCGCCGACAGCTCACATATACAGTATCGGCGAAAATATACACGTGCCTTACTCAGAACTAACACTAGTCCGCAGTCTACTGACCTAGTATTTGGGTCACTTTGAGGCTTCCCATACTAGTTCAGGGAACAAAGTGTACGTTAGAACTAGGCATAGGTACCATAGGCTAAACTAGCACGGGCTTTACCTTCACCAACCCTTCCCCGAATGTATTCACTAATTAGCCTATGTCAGTGGCCGACCCTGATGATGATAAATACTTCCCCACACACACTTGCCACACCAAATGTGTTTCGCTCTACGGGCCCACTTTAGCCACCAAAGTCGAAAGAGCTGAAAAAGTTACCGTTGTAGCCCATCGTGTTGAAAGGACCCCGTTATGTGTTGAGGGCCAAATACTGTTTCCCGTCGTCCACGTCGGAATAAGCCCTCACGTTTGTGCCTTGTGTTTCTCCGTTTTAGTTCTGATTTAAAAGATTGTAGTTTGGAATCGTCTTCCTCTTGAAATCTAGTATTAAAATCTTGTTTCGCCTCTTCTCCATCAGTTTGACTCATCTTTGAAAATTTAACAACACATTTTTTGGATCATACCTTGCAATGTTTATCTTCGTTTCATTTAAACTCGATAATGTGTACTGTACTTAACCTAAAATGTTCTATTACAGCATGTTTATATTTTAGCAATGTTTATGCAGTAGTATGCATGCAGCATGTTTTGTTACCATACATCTCTTAGGGTTGCGTGTTGCGCGTAGCGTACCTTTTTTCGCAGTGTTATGATCAACGTCAGACACATTCCATCGACCTAGGTAGGATGCGCTATCGACGTTGTAAAATCACCAGGGGAGCTAACCTAGGGCTGTGTAGACCTTATGCATATTGCGTCACAGAACACAGGCAGAGGTAAGCGCGTATCATTCATAGGGGGCCTATCCTGCTCTATGGTATTATTACAACTTACACCAACACAGTGCAGACAGCTGTTTTGTGTACCGGGCGTAATTCTACTACGAACGCGTGCAAAGTCTACGTCGTGCGTTCAGGGTGCTTCATTGTTTGCCGTTCAAAATGACCTCCGCGTGACGTCAGTGCATAACGGTCTATTCACGAAGAACTGTAGCACCAACGTGCGGGCCGTAGCCAGCTTTACATTTTTAGGGGGGCAAGTGTTGTGATTAAGGGGGCAAAAATTTTCCTTCTAATCTACGGTGGGAGGGCTTAAACATATCATGGGAGGGCGTCTTGTCCAGTGGCGTACCCAGGATTTCTCTGAAGGGAGGCCATGCAGTATGTTGTGTGTTCATCGGCCTGGGGGAGGGGTTTAGGAAAATTTTTGAAAAATTAGGTGTCCTTACATGCAATCTGGTGCCTTTATGCTACATTTTGAAGTAAAATTTGTGTTAAAATATAAACGTACTTTTAGAAACTAAAGAAAAATATTAGCATCAGTGAGGGGGCCATGACCCAATCCCCCCCCCCTCCGCCTGTGTACGTCACTGTACCAAGCTCCCGTTAGGGATCCAGCAATCTGAAGCCGGCCAGATCCGACGTTATGAAGAAAAGATGCCGAACGCAAATGTTTGGTCCTGTACAGTTTGGGAGGGGTCTAAGGGGTCTTTGAAAATTTTGAAAAAATTAGGTGTCCTTACATGCAATCTGGTGCCACATATGCTACCATTTGAAGTAAAATTTGCGTTAAGCATAATGGAGTAGATTCCATCAGTTTAATTTTTACGCAGTTTCAATTTTTATCTGGTGGGACAGAAATATATTTGGGGGAATTGCCCCCCAAATGCCCCCCGTGGCTACGGGCCCGCTAACGTGGCGTATAATAGATGCCTGTAAAATTTCTAACACGCTACCTAGTTGCGCTTTAGCGCGCTAGCATGGTGTGATTGATCGGTATTCACGAAGGGAAAAGTGCCCAAACATTGGGCGTAACTTTGAAAAATTTCAGAATGAGAGGGGCCGGCGGCCTGTATCGTCACAGTAGACTCATTCCTGTTTACAACACTGAATTACAGATGATTTTCACCGAAGTCACTGCGCTGCGCGTCTCTCTATTTTGACGGCCAGGCGTCCATTGTACAACAATTGTAAGTAAGGTCGTTTCCTGCACGCGTATCGATAACACACTTTCTGCGAAATGCAATGACGTCACGTGAAATACCTAATGCATTAACGTCACACTGACGTCAATTTGGAGCAACGATGTGCATGCTAACGCGCGCGTCATTGATTTGGAGGAAAACAATGAAGCACACGTGCACGAACGGTGTGGATTCGCACGTACGTGTAGTAGAATTACGCGCGTATATGATTGGTTGACAAATCAGCTGTCTGCATTTGTTGGTATAACTTGCAACGATACGCGCTTTTCCTCCATAGGAGAAAGCACTTTCTGCTCTGTGCCACCATATGCATAAGGTCCACTGTTTACAAACAAAGACGTCACTGCGTGTCGGTAAAAGAGTTTAAAAGGCGCGCTTACACTGTCGTCACAATGAAAGGTAGATTCCAATTCGTCTACTTTATGCGTGCAATCGCGCAAGCGTTTACAGGCGCAAAACCTAACATACACGCACTTGCTCTTGCGCATGCTCTGTGCCAACCAGTGCCAACCAGTGACGTAACCGTGAACAGCCACTGACGTCACAAATACATGTGACAACAGTGGAGTCCGCCATACTGGACGTCAAACTCATCACACGCAGCATGTACTCTGTATACAAATATGCTGTTCCAAGGTTTTTAGAGAATTTTTCCCTAATGATGATGAAAGTTTGTTACATAATAGTCAAGAAAAATCGCAGGCCCTACAGTTTTATTATCGATTTCCAACAGATATACAACTTAGAGCAAGATTGGTTACTGGAATTTTTCGTAAGAAATATTGAACTCTGGAGTTTATACACTAGTTTGCGCAGTACCCACTTCATATTCAGTGAGCGTCTAAAGATATAACGAGTTTGTATTCTTATACGGTAATTATAATATGCATTTAAGCCTAACACTACAAGGAGGCTTACATTTATAAGAACGTACAATCGTCTCCACACGGTTTAATGAAGAAAATGTCTTTGAAAATAAGGAACAAAACATTCTACACTGTGACTGATACTATGTGAACACAGTGTAGTTCTTGCGCGTGCACGTAATTTGACGTCCAAAATGGCGGAACAAGTAAAACCGCGCCCATTATGACGTCACGTGAAGAACCTCTATAGCTCAATGGTTTACAAACACGGACTCATATATATGGACATAGCATATAGGCTAGGCAAACACTAATGTACGGCCACAGGTGCTAGCATCCTATCCGTAAGTTGTCGCCACCGTCCGTGGAAAAAAAGGCTTAGCAAGATGGCCGCCTGCTTGCTATTGCGTGTAAAAGTTTAAACTTGCTCAAGTGGCACAGTATTGACAGATTGTGTGATAAACTTGTAATATTTTAGAAAGAATGCAAGCTCGGGTCATATTCAGCAAAAAAAATGAAGGATTCTGAGGATTTTGACATTGTTCTTCCATTGATGTTTGTAGTTTGTCCGAAATGTTTCAGATTCATCGTCAAATTGGGCAATTTTTAGTTGTTTGAACGGTGGCGACCGCATTGATCACGTGATCCTGTGTCCATGTATATAAGTCCGTGTTTACAAACAAATGACGTCACGGCTGGTCGACAAAAGAGTTGTTAAGGCGCGCTTACACTATCGTCACAATGAAAGGTTCTACGTGCAATCACGCAAGCGTTTACACGCCCAACACCTATGATACAAGCATTTGTTCTCCCGCATGCTCTGTGCCAACCACTGATCTTCACGTAGGACAGGATACAACACCCCCTATTGTTTAGCATTACAGCGTTGGGGACCCACTTGGTGTTTACAAAATGACGCGAACTGCTCCTTCTGAAATCATAGCGCAAATAGCGCGTAATGGTTAACGGTGCGGGATGAACACAAACATGAAAAAGAATCAAAAATATTGGAAAAAATTCGTTATCCGAAGGAGAAAAGTAAAGGTCATTGTGCGATAAACTTTATCAATTTTGTCTTCATTTCGTGTTTTTAATTTTTCACCGATAGGCTAACTGCACAATTTTGACACGAAAAGTGAATTAAAGAAGTTTTCTCCATGCAGACAAAGCTTTAATGTATTTACGGTAGGTAGGTTTAGAACAACGTGCGAGAATACTGAAGAGGTTGATTGAATGGTAGATATTGCAAACTGATACTCTGTAAACTTATTGTAAAGTTGTTGCAAACTGTTTCCACTAGGAGATACCAGGGGATTTGATAACTCTTAACTTCTAGGTTCTAATATTGGATTTCAGAGTTAAAGTAGCCTATGCAAATTAGAGGTAAACAGGTAAAGGAAATTAGATTATCAAAGAGGGCCAGTCTGTTGAAAATCTCAAAAAACAAATTAACAAACAAACAAACATGTGCTTATTTTCATCTATAAGACCCTACTTTAACTAACTAGATTAAGAAATATTTAAGGGCTTTATTGATAGCGGAGATGGTCTCTTATTATATGTTGCTTGATATGCCTTTTTTATTTTCACCCCTCTCATACAGCCTATATTCGAACCAGCGACATGGGACGCGATCCTATGACGTAACAATGGAAAACTTAACCCAACAGCTCAGTTGACCGTGTTCTGATTCATAGGCCTGAATGGCTCAGTGGTCAGAGCATCCGCCTTGTGTGCGGGAGGTCGCTGGTCCGAATCCTGCTTGCGGCTAAGTTTTCCATTCATTTCTAACATCCTCTTTCAGTATAAGGCAAGTGCCTATAAGGTCTTTGAGCGACTTTTTAATACAGCGTTGACTGACTCATTCATATAAAGTTGCTACGTCTTTCTACCTACACAATACTACATAGGACGCGTTCCTATGACGTAACAATGGAAAACTTAACCCAACAGTATTTAAGCTCAGTTGACTCCGTTCTTATTCATACGCCTCAATGTACAGATTTCACAGTTCCATAAGTATCTCAACAAGAAATGTGTCAAGGCAGTTTAATTTTGAAATTTCCGAAGTGAAGCATGCTCTTATGGGAGAGTCGCTCAGGTTATTAGCCAGTTTGTAAGCAATGAGCCGGTTTCGGAAAAATCTTAGATAATGTCGGAGGTTTCTCGATAAAATGCCAATGTTTTATAATGCAACACTTGAGATCCTCGGTTCTGATATGAGGAGAATATAGAAAAACTTAAAAGCTAAAGATGGATTGGTGGGTTTAATTTTTGAAGTAAGCAGAGATGCTCGATTTTCGAAACTGATGATAGCAAAGCAAAGACAATTCCGGAGGCTCCCGTAAATTATGTTTAAATTGTGCGACTTTAGTATCAAAGTCAGAGCGGTTATTACAGAGCCGGGGTGGCGCAGGGTTTTTCCTTTAACAAATCCTGTAAAATAGCTTTCTGAGTGTGTAGATTCCCGTGATAAATAGTGAAAGGTTTCGCAGGGTGTAGTGTGAGTGCCAGTATCGAGGTTTCCCGATTTTCAGCACGAAGATTGCAATCACTAGAAACAGACTGGTCCTCCGGTGGAGCTGGATTCGGTCTCTTTAGTGATAGCGTACTCTTGCTCTTGGTTGTGCTAATTTTGAACTAACTTGATGGGTGGATAAATTATGTTGGACAGATAAATCATCAAACGGAGAAAGAGAATAAATTGGATAGGCTTACTCGTTCCTCATTGAATTTGAGGTGTCATGGTTGATTGCTCTTGCTTCGTTGACTAGAGGTGCATTTGTTCTAGTTTAGGTTCAGTTTTTACCGTAAAACAAGGCATTCAGACCCAGGCACGTAGCCCGGGGGGGGGCACTTGCCCCTCAAGAATTTTTCGATAAAAGGTCTTCCACTGAAGGAGGAAAAATTATTACGAGACCAGCCTATTTGAAATACAAATATAGGAAGAAAAAATGGAAAATCTCGCACCATTTTGCATCTAGAATCCTTGAAATTAGCAAACAAAAATTCAAAGGGGAGGGGAAAGCCCTCCCCTTAGACCCCTCAATCAGACCGGCGAAACTCAACATCGATGTTGCCCCCGAAATTGGTAACTCTGCCTACGGGCCTGTTCGGACCCCTCCCAGGAAAATTTCTTGGATCCGCCCTTGGGTTAAATACTGCAAATTTTTGACATTTTTTACAGAAGAGGCGAATAACGGGTTTTCGTGCTTCGAAAGTGGGGGGGGGGACTAAAGCATACTTCAGCCCCCACAAATTTCGCTGGGGGTCGCCCCAACCCCCGCTTCCTACGCCCTTGCTATTTACTATAGATGCGCAATCCGGGGCCCTTTCCTAGTTCGGTTAAAACCTATTTCTAGGGCAAATCCCTGGCAAACCTCAAGCAATTCTCTCAGCTATTACGGGTTTACCTCGGTCGAGAACGGCTCAGCCCCTGTCCAACACGCAGGAAAAATATCTCGTACGCCTATGGCAGTACTCTTAGAGTTGCCGTCTTGGGGCCTTCCTTCGGACTTAGTTAAATACTCTATAGGTATTGCTTTGTCAAATGATAAGAGTAACGAGTTTTAATTTACGGTCAAATCAAACAATTTTTATTTGTCATGCGAACCAGCGCATGAAATGAAATTTTTCTTCTTTGATGAGCAATTCGTTTGATCACAAAAATTAAATGTACACATTCGTAGATTAATGTTTTTATGCAAAGAAGATAAGCTGCATCAGAACGTACGATACATTATATTTAACATTATTAACGAAATATCAAATAGACAAATAAATGTGAGATGCCATCACGATCTCGTGGTCAAAGAGACAAGGGGCGGCACCATTTTGAAAAGCTTTCGCTCGTTTTGGAAAATTTTTAGGTTCCGTATACCTTAACACATTTTATCACATCTCGTCCCCTGAGAAATACCCTTGCTCTAGGTATCTTGCCCCTTTTAGTACCTTGTCTGGCTTCGGGCTAAGATGTTAGAATGTTTCCTTCGTTAAGCATTTGTGTTGCATTTACCTCAAGTAGGTTCAAAAAGTCGAAACGAAAGGCAATAAGTGATAGCATAAATATATAAATTTCAAAATGTGAATACTTCGAACTAAACTTAAGACTTATTTTATAAACGAGTACTGCCCCACTGCAAATAATCATGTGGTGGTAAGAGTTGCCCTGAAATCAATAAAGTTAATAATCTTCCAAGAGTGGGAGAAATTGAATCGAGTAAAATTTTTGTCGTTATTAACAGAGGAGAAAAACTTGATACATCTGTTTAACCATGGCATTGATAAATGAGTACTTTCCAGTTTGTTGTTAATGTGAATCTGCTTAATCAATACATTTAGAAATGAGTACTTTCCAGTTTCTTGTTAACGTAATTTTGATCGAAACGTGAACAATAAAAAGGTTAGATATTACGAGTAACGTACTTCATTTAAACTAAACACAATTTCTCACCAGCATTTTGTTTTAACAACGGAACAGCCAAATTAAATAGGAGAATCAGGGTCAATCTCCAGCACAAATATCCGTACCTAACAAACGTTACAACTCTGCCTGCATGACGTCAACATGTATCTCGGATTTCGTTGACATTCGCCGTTTCTCGCCCATTGGGAACAAAAATCGTTATCGTCGCTGCATCCTGCCGTCGACGGTTGACATTGCCGACAACTCACGGGACAGTTTGGTAACATCCAGGCAGGATTACGTGAACATTCTCCTCTCTGTGCCCAAATTGAACAATTCGGGTGAGTTTCTTCACAATCTTCGTCCGGGTTGGTTTCTTC
>WURT03048603.1:0-14383 GCA_009936505.3 Holothuria glaberrima
TACTGCACTTTGAAAGGAGGAAATCATCATTAAGAAGGAGAGTCAACAAATGTCAAACAATAAGAACAAAATGACCTACCAATCAAATTCCGTTACTTGAAGAGGATTTAATAGTTTTCAAGTACATACTGTCTGCTAGATTTGGTTGAGCAATCTCCACCTCTTAGGAGCCTCCCTGGTCTTCCCCTAAGAGTGTAGATGTATAATTCTATATCCCCTAATTCATAATAGATGTTTGACAACTATGTGATTTTGCATTTTTTTTATGTTGAAAAACGGGCAGGTGGCAAAATAAGCTTAGCTTGTCCCTTCCCATTTCTCCTTCCCCCTGTCCCTCCCTCGTGGTCGATAATGCATACTTCTAAACTGTTTCTCATTCTATATTCCATATAGGCCTAGTACAAGTTGCTCTTTTTACAAGAAAGTTTCGTTTCATTTGGTTGCTGTCTGAAATACATATTTTCAGGAATTCTTGCACTCTTATCTCCATGCAGCTAGATCAACTTGACTTTAATTTCATTTACGTGGTAAAAGTGGAGATGAACAAATGATATAAGTAGGTCATATTTTCATAGCACATTCTCCTCCATGTATTCTATACAGTGGCGTAGTTAGGATTTTTTCCAGGGGGGTGGGCAAGACCTAAAAATTTCCGAATTTTTCTTCTTCTATACTACAACTCAGGTTGAATGGTTTACATTTCCCAAAGCATATTACACCTACACAGTATTATACATATGGATATGCATTTATGTAATACGTACTACACATACAATTGTGAAGGTAGGCCCTAAGCTCATTTTACCACTAGGGCTTTGTAGGGACTGTAATTTCGTAATAATCGCCGAGCTTAGCTTCTTACTTCTATTTGAAATTGAAGCCTCCAAATCCATTTATTTACCCAATTGTGTTAATTTACTTAATATTTTTTCTTATTTTTTGTGTCAGGAAGATAATTATCTTTAAAGCGTTTTCCAAGTTAAGAATTAAAGATATTTGTGAAGTCTAGTATCAAGGAATTCTTGACAATTTATTGTGATCCCTAAAGTGCAGGTCATAGTATAAATTATTTAGGCCTAATACAGTGACCAAAATCTTAAAAATTGTATTCACACATTCATTACCTTCACTGAGAAGGGAAAGAAAACCATATTTATAAATAATAACCATATAATGTCTTATAGAAATAAATTCTATTAAACAATTAAGTTTCATTAGATGCCGAGCATTCGCGAGGCCCCAAAAATTTGATATATTTCACTACATTTTGCTATATATTGCCATATATAAAATTTATTAGATGCCGAGTGTAGCGAGGCAAACAAAAAATTTATATATTTTACTACATTTTGCTATAGTTTGCTAAATATAAGCTTTGTCAGATGCCGAGAGCAGCGAGGCAAAGAAAAATTTGATATATTTTATTACATTTTGCCATATATATATAAGTTCTGTTAGATGCCGAGCGTAGGGAGGCTAAGAAAAATTTGATATATTTAATTACATTTTGCTATAATTTCCTAAATGTAAGGTTTATTAGATGCCGAGCGCAACGAGGCAAAGAAAAATTTGATATTTCACTACATTTTGCTATATTTTTCGGAAATTTTATAATGTTTAGCTATGTTTCAGATATTGGAAAATTTCCGATTTTTTCAATTTCCGAGCCGGGTGGCGACCGCCCCTCTGCCCCCTCTGCCCCCTGTAGCTACGCCACTGATTCTATAGTAAGACACGTTTTGGTTCTGAAATTCCATTTCACTTTCATTCAGGTTCAAGTGTATATTTTCGTGATGTTTCACACTTTACAAAAATTTTAAGGTTAAACAAGAAACTGCTTAGAATAATTTCAACAATTCAAACACAAAAGAGTCATATGATTAGAAAGAACAATGTCCCCAATGAATTACCTTTATAGGGAAATGCTAATTCATATTGGAATAGCTGAAGTTGCATTGTAAACAAATGAATATGAATGGTTACGAAATGTAATGTGCATTCCACAACTATATGAGTAATTTCAGCTAGTTTGCATTACAACTGCAAACCTTAAAGGGGCTTTTGCATTACCTCAAACATATTTAGAAGTATCCCCATATCTCTATTGCTGTATTTTAATTGACATAAATTTAAACAATATCATCACTCTGGTTAGTAAGTGATGACCTCTGCAGTCACTCAGTATAGCAGACTGCTAACACTGTAGAATGTAGATATGGTTTTGAACATTTAAACTTGGTTCAGGTGGATGTATCTTATCGAGGTGCACAAAACAGGTGTCTTTCCTTTTGAATCTGAGGAATGGCTAGAAGTAAATTTAGTAAGGACAATTTTATTGTTCGAGGTGAGTTTTGTTGCACTTGAAACATTATCCAAGCGATTCGCTTGTGGTATCAGTCTTGGGAAAGTCACGGTGTCATGCCAAAGCATATATATATATATATATATTTATATATATATATATATATATTTCTGGGTGAGGTGAGAAGAAAAGTTGACTCTACCGGGATTCGAACTCAGGACCTCCCGCTTTCTAGTGCGTCAAGAGGAAGGGTGTCACATATTGCTTTAGACCCCTCACCCCTGACGTCATGCAAGCACAGAAGGATTCGCCCCAAGTGCTAAGTATCGTAGTTATGCCACTCCCATTATGAGATCATGGATTAAACATTTCAGACCAGTCACTCACGACAAGTGACTAAACAACTACCGTATTCGTTTGGTGCCTAACCAAAGTCCAAGAATATATTTCGCAATGAAGTTATGTGCCAGGGATACTGGTGGGAGGGGGAATACCGGCTGCAGTCCCACCCTCAAAGTTTTCCAAAAGGCAAGGTTGACCACCAATATAAGGCTACGTAATTTTTATTTCCTTTTTGGCATGCAGAGTCCTGTCAATAACTCAGAGTAGTATCCAAAATATTTGGTACATTTCTTCTTCATGTGCCCTATAAAGTATAACACACCTTGATTGTAACATTAATACGTTATTGTGAGAAACCTTGCTTAAAGTACAACAATATCTACGTTATTCAAATCGCTGGATCCGATCATCGGTCTAAACTACCCTTGACCACCAGAATCACATCAAGACTTTACTGCAGCAAAACACGATGATTATCGCTATAAGATTTCTAACCTTAAAATGACGTAGTATACCGGGTATTCAAATCATGAAAGGCTGTTTGTAATCATGTGAAAATATGTTTGTTACCAATGAATAAATCTTTGGTTTTCTGTACAATATTCAGCATTAAGGTTTGAAAACATGGTATACACGTGTAAAGGAACTATTTGGAGGTTTGTCAGATTCTACTGATGTCAAAGAATTTCGAAGAGCCTGCTTATTATCTTTACTTGTAGCTTCATGTGAAAACATTTCCCAAAATCTGTAGGAGAGTTAGAGTGTGAATGAAACCATTTCAAAAATTGACAAAGGATTTTGTACTAAGTTTTCTTTTTATTTTGCCAGCCCTATTATTGCAATAACCGAGATTAACGACCTCAGATTAAGCTGTTGGTTGGCTGTGAAAGAAATTCATCCATCTGACGAGGAGAAACAACTCATTACGTAACCGTATCCTTCAAAATGTCCGCTAATCTGCTGCTAAAGGCAAACATCATCCACTCAGGAGCGCTTAATGGAATCTCCAGGAAAGATCCTGGCACTCTCCCGAGGCAGTAACTGACCGGAAATTTTGATGAGGTCTCTGAAAGTTCTGCTGTTTTCCGTAGGCAGAAAAACGCGTCACAATTGTTTTCAGTAATTTACCGGCTTGTGATTGGTTGAGAGCTGGGTGCAAAGAATGTAAAGGATCACGTGCCCGTGGGCGTAGCCTAGCTCTTAATGAGGCCTCCCATTTGCGATTTGTTGTAAATGAAGAGGGCATTAAAGTGTTTAAATGCGGTGCCACTGAACTCAACTTGGTTATTATTTTCTCTTACAAACGTTGATACATCATGCTTTCGTGGTCTGTCAATGTTGATGCAGCCAGCAATCTGATCAAATTTGTATCTAAGTGGTCACGACGAGGTTTATATTGCACGGAATCTTCTACTGCATTGTCATTTGTAAAATCGCTTACGCACCAAAATCTGTAAAAAAAAAACTTTTCATTTTTTCGTGAAGATCGGTTGTTGAAAAAGAGGAATCGCAAGGATTGGTGTTTCGTAGGAGAGTCCATTGGAAAGATACCTGCACAGGAAGAAGGGGAGTTTAATTTATCTACTCTCGAGAGACTATTTACATCCAGCGATCTCCTCCCCTTGTCACCAGAATGGCCTTATTAATGTGTGTTACAGCGTGTCTTCTACTTTCAGCAGTTTTAACAGAGGGTGAGCACGTTTTTACTTATTCGATAAAATTGTGTTATTATTTAATATAAAACATTAATAACATAAACAAAGACGGAAAGACGGTTGTTTTACGAAGCTCTATTGAATATCATGAAGTGACTGTTTGTAGTTGTACATATAATTTTGCCCTAGAGTATACCCGCTTCGGTGAATAATTTAATCAATTCATGTTTTTTTTTGAAAAATGAAGACAGTGAAAGTGCAGTATCGATCTAAGTTATATTACTATTTTAGTAAGAAGTAACGATATATCTTTTAATAAGGAGTGTTGCCTTGTAAACCCCGCTGGTAAAAGTGGTGGTTGAGAAATGTGTTCCTTTAGCATCGGGAAACAAAGTAGGAGAGAAAACAAGATATGGTAGGTTGGTTGAATCCTACCGACGTCTTCAGTGGAAGGTTGACGTACATTTTCCACCCTATGTGTGAAACAATAATTTCTAAAATGTTTTAATGCTTATGATTGTTATTTAATTTCTTTGGAAGACGGAAGCGACACTCATGATCATGCTGAACAACTCTATATTCAGGGAGTATTCTTAGTCACAAAAACAATTTTAACGATTATGTAGTAATAATTTTTCGTATTAGTAACAGGAAGCTACTCAAGGAAATTTTAAACTCTCCCTGTCCTTAAGACAAATTGCACTTAATTGAGTAAGCGGACTTTATGTAATTACTTGGCAAACAGGTTGAAAAACGTCTTTGACCTTTTGACCGAGTGTAAATTATAGCCGAGTACTTGACTAGTCCAGTTATTGTCAGTATTGCGATATTGACATTTTGAAACTACGGAAATAAGATGGGATGAATATTTTTGGAGCAAACATGCAATGAAAGGATACACATACAAGCTGACACTGACTTTTTGCTTACCTTTTGTGTAGTAAACAGAACGTTTCTTTACAAGGTAAAAAAAAGGAAGAAAACATTAAGAGAATAAGCAGCCACGTCCATTACATTTTCACATATTAGCTAAATTTGAAGTATCCCTTTATATTTCTCTTACACATATCTTTTTTTGATGTTTTAGAACATAATTACTGATAGCAAAGGGAACCAATGAGTTTTCTGCATAAATTATAAAATTACTGTCACATGTTTTAAAGGGAACTGGTTGTCAGTTTGACAGTGATTCTTTCGCCATTATGATCCAAATTGCTCCATCACGCTATGAAAACGCTCAAAATTTGCCAAAAGTATTTTTCTTCTCGTTAGAAGAAATTTACATACACCGTCATTGTCAAAATGATGCCACTTTAGGCACTCTCCTATAGAATATTAAAAATTATTAAAACACTCCATCCCAAGTACTGTGATTGCATCACATTCCATCATTTTATCATTTATTCTTATTGTGACATGTATACATCCCATCAATTACATTTTGATATGATCACTCTTAAACAGATTCACATTGTTTGAGTGACGGACGCCAAGTACCAGTCTTGAACTCTTTGCTTCTGAACTAGTGGTTTCAATTTCTCTGTCTCTGAATATTTGCACATGTAACGTCCTTTAACTTGGAGGATTGATATATTTATATGTATATATACGCTTCCACTTAAGCGTCAGAATCTAGGTGTAACTATACAACAATACAAAAATTACGAAGCATTTGAATCAAGAATGAATCACCCTAATTTGTGTTAGTGTTCTGTAACTCTCGAATGATTTTTTCTAATTATTGTTATTATATTTTGTTACTGAAGTGTCAAATTCCTGCAGAAAACTCCCTTTCTTACCTTCAATATTTAATATTTTTGTATGGAAATATCATGAAAGATAATCTTAGGTGTAGAGTGAAATAAGAGGATGTTTGTAAGATTTAGCTGATGGTTCAACATAAAGGAGCAGCCATTCTCATCCTTCAAAAGACGATAGGATGCAAACTGCTACAAGTTGTCGCTTTCTACAGTAATTACCCAACAGTACTAACAATAGTAAGTACTCACAATAGTGAGAAGGTACCCACAATAGTGAGTCACTCACAATAGTGAGTAGTTTCTCCCAATAATGAGTAGGTACTCGATATAGTGAGTTGGTTCTCCGAGTAATAATAACGCACTCGTGCAATTAGATTTGACTGTACTTGTAGTATAGAACATGATTCTGTATTCATAAAATTCTCACTGATTTTGAATGTAAGCATTGACATTAATATATAATTCAATTATTCTCATACTTGTAAATAAAGGTAGAAACTCGTTCTTGTACTCCTGATTAATTCTAAGCCCTGTCACATCTGCAAACAGTTACTGGCTGATGGCAAAATGATAAGTATAGCCAATCTTCAAAATGGATAATATATACAAAGTCATAACCCGATCTACTTGTAATAAGCAACTTATATGATGGTCAAACAAATGACAATTAATAACTGATGAATGGTCATAAGCCGAATTTAAAGATATACAGGGAATGGGAACTGAGATGAGTCATCGCACTGAGCTTTATAAACGTGTTTACAGTCACTCGTCTTTAGACTTCTTAGTACAAATCCTGGACAAACTTCATACTGATAATTTTCTCTCCAGGGTGAAATTTGGAATAGGGTGCAACTATTTGAAATGGAACTGGTCTTTAGGACGAAAGGTGTTAAGGAACTTAATGTTAGGGATAGCCTTTCCGGCACATCCAAATGTCGGCTGCTTTAGTGTGGATTTAAAATGTCCTCCATGCTATTACACGATCTGCATGTAGATAAGTACTACAGCAAGTGCCATTGTTAGATTACTGGCTTGCGCGCGCGCGGCGTACTTGCGTAATACATCCCCCATTCCCGTACATTTCACGTTTATTTGAAATGTTCAACGCGCAATACAGAGCGCCCAAGAAACAACGAATTAACTGCTTCCACGTCAAAACCACATATAAAACCGTGCTAATTTGAACATACCATGGTAAGTTTCCTATTAACAGGTCTTGTATTTATAACTGTGCGTCCATACTCAAGCAGGCCTATTTGTGTGGAATGGCTTGAGGTTGAAATAAAGTTATTGTTATAAATAGAATGAATAAGGAACTCACAGGATTGAGTCTATTGCCGGAACCTCTGTAATAAAGTTTAGAGGGAACCCAAAAGCATATCCTAATATTCCACGGGGAGAAAAGTAATTACAGATATTAATGCAACCAAGAGCTAATTCATATGACACTTGGACCTCTATTATTCAATCGTCAATAGGTCAAGAACTGTGATCGATCATCACCGATTAATTCTCTGGTTAATATCCATACACTTCTTCAATAGTATGACTCTAATTACAGGGAGGCCCAACAGGAGAAATTTCACATAGACGGCTGTTGAAGCCTAGCATATCGCTCAGATGTAGAGCAGTAAGAAGAATATTTAGCCTACAGAAAAAACCCCGTGACTTTTCTGAAGTTTTAAATGATTTCCGCATGGAGATATTGTTGGTAGATCTATTACTGAGTAACGATGGGGGATGCTCGATTATAGGGGGCGATTCGGGTAACGGGCCAGAGTTTCGATGGTACCCCTACTTAAACAGCTTTACAGACCACTATGATAAACCCACCATGCAGATTCACCTCGGCGCAAATGATCAATTGTTACTTTCTTAGTTTTATTAAGGGGTTACAGTGCAGTTAAAGCAGTGATCCGAAGGCACGATTCATAGGCATAAATTTCTTCCAACGACAGAAATGCATTTTCCGATTTCCTGGCATTTTCAACGTCCTTAGGCTATAGGAGGTAACTCGTGTTGGAACGATTATCAGTATTCACCATCGGAATCGGCCGATAGTTCCCATTTTCATCCTATATCGGTATCGATAAAATTTACCTTAAATGCTGATATTACCAACCCGATGTTAATCGTCCCATGTGGCATGTAAATGGGACACTGTTTAAGTATTTGTGAATGCAAGTTCCAATATTTTTCCACATCAAGATAAAACAACACTCAGATGTGGTGTCCTGTAGCCTACGGTTAGTTGCCGAATGCTTATTTATCAAATATCGGTATCGGATCTGTATCGGCCGATATTTAGAACCGAACTATCGGTTTCGGTAATATCGGCTACGTGCAATATCGGTTCAACACTAGACTGGTAACAGGACATACCCCTTTGATACAACAGAACGGTGAGGTGCAAAAACAGTTTTAGAGCAGTCAATACAACATGAAAGAGATGACCCTCGAAGCAAAAACACTGGCTCTACCAAACCTAAACAGTTGGCTACGAGTCTGATCTTAAAAGGCAAATCCCATTATCCCAGTCAGTTCTAATTCTCCCAACTGTGCAACTTGTAACTCCTCCTATAACTGTATAATGCCCCTCCTTGTTTAAACACAAACCTATTTTATTGCTTAAGGCCATGTTCTGGGGCATACAAGGTAATAATGTGTAATCCAAGCATTCTCTCTCCATTATGTGGAATGAAAGCTACTCTGCATCTTTTGAATTTTCAAACTTTGCTGTCAATCAAAGAGCAGTCACTAAGCGAGGACTTTGTTGTCCTCACTAAAAATACACTTTGCTGTGACGAGAGTATGTCTATAATCATTGAGGCTGTCCCTTAAAAAAGTCTCTGCCAAATCCCTCCAAGGTACCTGAAATGTGGCCATGAATAAGGCTTACTAATCCTTCCATCCTTGTTGATTTGACGACACAGTTCTCAACCAGGGCCCTCTGACAGATGGTTTAGGTTTGGCCAAGGACCAGTCCCAGGGAGGAATAGAGGAAGCACCACACTGAGGAACCCTACATACTATTGCTTTGAAGTAACTCTACAGCCCGTTCTTCCTTTTAAGTATATAAGAAATCTTGCCACTGATGTTTCTAGACCCAACGACACGGTGCAAACTTCATAAAAATTTTAAAGTTCAACGCCCAAGTACATGTAAGAATACAGGAGAGCTAACTATTTTTGTGACAGCCTCACCCACATTTTTAAACAGTCAATAGCAACACTCATGATTTACCTTAACATGTGACCACACCCATGAGACCTGAAAGAAAAACGGCGTTCCCAGCATCAAAAAGTGATTCCATCTCAGTATAAAAGGTACTAAGGCTTCCAGGCCCTCTAACGCTAGCAGCGATATTTTTCTGTGACCCAGTCATGAGAAAAAAAATTTCGTTTGTTAGATCACAATGACAATGAGGCATTGGAATATCCCTGAAAGTTGAAAAAATCACATGAAATGTAAAAAAAAACCTGGCGACATTTTTTCGCGTTATATGGGTTCGTGTCGTTTAGCGTACAAGGTGAAAGGGCGCACCAAAACGTTTTTATATTCCTCGCGTTACTTATGGTACTGGCAAGAAAGGTTATAATCGTTAGTCTTATATTCCTGTTGTGGTATCCCGAGGGGGCGCACAGGTACGATAACCCGACCGGGCCATAGCCTACAGGCATTAAAGTCTTGAGACGATATGAAAAGAAAATAAAAAACAACCTTCAACATAATCTCAACTTATACTCATTATCATAAGCCCCAATTTTTGTTGGAAGGCCCTTGGTGCTGTTCCTATTGTGTCTACTTGGTAATCGGGGCCCAAAGTCTCCAGAAATATACAACACCATTGAGTTGTATCCTGATCTAGTGGCAGCCAATTGTTGCAAATAAACCATTTTATGGTACTCATAGGCCTACTTATATTATTTACATATCTTATCGTGTAAATTGAAGGCTCCCGTACGAAACTGCAAAATTCCTCCATCGGCGGGGAAAGCCTTCCCAGACGAAGGGTCCATCCCACTGTCCCACCACCTGGCGCCACCCCTGAACAAACAACTGTACCTGTTCTTAGTCAAAAGACAATACCTTATTTCTGATAATATCAAGTAGAATGATACTTTAGTCTAAACTTATGTGCTCTTTATCTATATATAGAGGTATGCAAATGTTTTCAAATAATTAGCTTGCGGTACAAAAAATATTAGATAAATGTTTGTAACCTTCTGGAACTAAAAACAAAGCTTTGTTTAAAACAGTTATTCGCCACCATCTTAACACAATTTATTTTGCTTTGATTGATTTGTTATTGAAATATCAATGGTGGAACAATCTATGAAATTTAAATAGGTGACTCGATATTTCAGCAAAGGAGAATAATATTTTACATTTTGATCGCCATTATTCACTGTTGACGTTAAGAAAACAACATAGATAACAAATGGGTAACATTAGAACAAAATCTCAGCGGAATTAAATGCTTCACTTTTCAGGGCAAGATGAGGCGGTATATTACACTTAAGTGAAAGCCTGATTTTTTTCACTGCAAAGTTGTCGCCCTGAATAGATCTGTTTCCATGACACCTCATCCGGATTTTTCCTACGCTGGAATTCCTACGGGAGCTCTTAAAAGTAGCTCGCAAAAGAACATTTTGTACTTCAATATGAAAAATAAAATTTTCAAGAGAATGGGAACACAGCGACAATGGATAAGAAGGTGTTTTGTAATATTTCAACAAATCGAAAAACTTGTCAACAAAAGAAACATGAAAGGAGCTTTATGTTTGAGTCGGGGCTAGAAGCAACACCTCTCAGTGACGTAATAGGTCATGGTGTTAGATATTAATGGGTTTCCACTTTTTTCTTTTGTAAATCTATTGTTTAAGGTCCCTTTGAAATTTTCGACACGTTTGGAGTGTACAATATACAATCGTCAAGTAAAACTGGCTTTTTTTTTGGTTCTTTGGGCCCTTATTACCGTCACGATGACGCCTGTCCGTCACAATGACGTCACATTTAACAGTTTAAGCCGATTTCAAACACGGCAAACGTTGACAGAAAATGACGACCTATGGACTATTTGTCTTAGTTCTTAACATTCGACCTACATCTTAATAAGTATTATTGATTGGCTTTAGTGTTCAAACACATCTTTGGCTCTTAAGGTGATATCGGGCTGTGAAATGATTGACTCACCGGGCGCGAAATACAGTCTGATGTACGATGCAGACTTAATGCGATTTGTTCGATGTCACTAGTTTGGAAAAGGTTTGTGCAACCTTGCGACACTTCTTTCGAGAAAGTCAATACGGACTAAACTGCGTTGCAGAAACACTCCCAAAACGTAGAGCATTTAATGGGAGCTGTTATAATGGCGGTGGCGGTCGAGGTGGCGGTGGGGTTGTAATATTGGCGGTGGTGGGGGTGAGATCTATATGAACGAAAACTGGATTTATATTTACCAACGATAATGATCAACGAGCTTGGCGCTGTTAGTATCTACTTTAGTAATAGCGAAGAACTATAAACCACTGTTATGCCTTAATACTATCAAGTCACCCCTGCCATCGATCTCTTCCAATATGGTTTGAATTTATTTCCTCCCTTAAATGACTTTACTCTTAATTGAAAACTGCACGAGTAGGAAGCATTAAGTAGGTATCACCGTGGTAGCTTATTCCCGGCTGTTAATGCCCTTGTGATAACTAATCGACTCGATCAACATATAGACTAGGGAAAACTCTGGGGCAGTTTCAAGGTGCCAGCCTCTCAGTGAAAATGGTGTTTAAGATGTTGGACCTTAATTTAATATTTGAACCATACAAATATAAGGACTTCTGTGATCCGGATAATGAAACAATTTTACTTAAGTCCTCTCTTATTAGGTAACAGGATAGGGAAGTAATGCTATGTTTTTCCTAATTAGCCTACGGAAACACTGACAATGGGAGGGAGCTAAACAATTTTGCCGAATTATTGAAAGGGCTTGTACAAAAATATCACACCCTTTTCCCAATAACATGTTCTTTACCTTTTTTTCAAGTAAAGTCTCCAGCCTCCGCCTCATACGACAATGTGATTCCTGTTATGCTAGTTTAGGGGTACTTATTTTTCCCTGCTGACGTATTAAACGGAATGCCGTTATTGAGTTATTTACCCCCTTTACCCCCCCCCCCCCACTGGTTTTCTAGACTTTGGATGGATTTCATTTTAAGTTACGGAGGCGTATAGTCGTGTGTTTTTATGTAATTTACCGATTAGAGTATGATGAAACTCAAAAGGTGAGCTGGGCTGACGGTGACAAGGAAATCAGTATGTGACAATTTTTTTTAATTAACCACTGAGTTGAAATGCTTGATTGAACCTGCAACAGCAAACGGAGGGCCTTTAAGAGCTTCCCTGTTAGCGTATTCACTGGGCACGTTGAGATTTTTGGAATTTTAGGGAAACAATTTATTGTAAAGGGGTGAAATGCTTCGATATTGTAAGTATTAAAAACTTTTTTGCACTTAAATGAAGGCTTTATCTCACAGAGTACTCAGTTCGCACTATAGTCAGGAGACCACTTTATGAAGAATAAGTTAGAACAGGGATCGATCGACTGAGTGGATGGGAAGGCGGAAATGATAGGCAGTTTTGAAGACTGTATGGGCACAGTCCTTTTATACTTTGCAACAGCGACACTTTGATACTCTCTGTCATTAGGCGCTGAACTTTAGCCCGTTTATTTACAAAAATCATATTACCGCTGTTAAACTAAGATGCTGCCATCAATAAACCCAAGTTTCATATACTCTCACCAACGTTCCTATACAATAGGCTATTGTACCCAGCAACTAACCAAAAATGATAATTCTTTGTTTCTCTGTTTCGTTACTCGATTGATTTTGGTAAACTTTCAGAAGTATCCTCTTTCGACTAGTTTACTGGTTTGACTTGTCCTCAGTTCCAAACTTTACAACATACCTGTCACAATTTCTGCCCATCTTCAAAGTTCGAAAGTAATTTTGCCACAGCTTGTTTAAAAGGACGTCCAACGTAATAAGTTTAATCGCCAGTTTATACCTGCTTGCATATGCTATATGCTACATTAGCTATATATCTATACATATTTTAATCTTAGAGGGTAATGCTGTTGCTTTCTATTACCTTCCCACATACACGACACCATAACAAGCGAAACAACCCGAAACAATCATGCAATTTTTGCTATGACGACGGTTTCACAACACCCCTGCTGGGTGTAGGGGTGTGGTGCCCTCAAATTAAGGAGGGCTACACCAGTGACACCTTGAAATAGATCAATAGAGTGGGAGATATATAACCACTTCTCATCCCAGGAAGAAATTAGTTCATCTTTCTCTTTTATACCAGTGTATTTAATTATTTAAACATCAATCATTTAAGTGATCATTCACCTTAACTTCAAACCAGAGAGTTTCCCCAAAATGCTTCCATAGGCTTACTGGGCTTCTTCTTATAGGCGAGTGTGGAAAGGGGCTGAGGAACTTTGGAGGAAATTGTAATGTATATTTGCCCAAAAATAGCATATAGTTTACCCTAAACTTTATTACCCAAATGGGGGAGGGGTCTGTAGCCTCCGCCTCGTATGCTCATAGGTATCTCCGCTTTCAATACACACTTACCTATCAAAATCCCAAATTTTGCTATATACTTAGAACATGGAAGTACTTCCATGCTTAGAATAGTGCATTCAGTCTCTTAATGTTATTTCTCGTTCATATTTGGTAAATTCCATCTGCTTAAGGGGTAAATGTCTGCAATAATTGAAGAGGATGATTCTTTGAAAAACAAAAACTAAATTTTACACATAGTGAGTGGATGAATAAGCCATGTGTCGTTAAGTAGGTTTGAATAAGGGTTGCTTCGATACTGTAACCACGATTCTATGTGTACAATCGTGACCATCTCCACAAAGGGAACGAAGATTCACTCTTCGTATAACTATAAATTAAAGGTTCCTGATTTGATTGATGGCGTAGTTCCTACTAAATCTGAAAGGCAAAATCGAACCTCAAATTCTTAATTTGTTTGTCACGACTTTTTGTAGGGTTTGGATTGTTGCTTATAAAACTGACCGTGTTGATCACTTTGCGGCTGCACATTCATTGCCATTCTAATATGAACAGGAGAGTTTGTGATGTTTGAAGTAATTTAGAAAAAATCCATAATATATATATATATATATATATTCAGAGCTTGTGCACTTTGGTATTCATAGGTAGTGTACCGTGAAAGGCTGGACTGTCGCAAGTTATGCTTGTGTCAGTCTTGCCATTCTGTCTTGAAACCTACTCTGA
>WURT03048614.1:0-14383 GCA_009936505.3 Holothuria glaberrima
GTGGTAAAAAGTTCATGCTACACACAGCGACAACTTTTTCATTTAATGTCGCCAAGTCAAATATGTTCAAGTCAAGTTGCAAGTCATTTTGTCTTCAAGTCAAGTCAAGTAGCAAGTCATTTGTCTTCAAGTCAAGTCAAGTCGCAAGTCAAGAAAAAGTGCAACTCGAGTCTGGCTCGAGTCCAAGTCAGCGACTCGAGTCAACAACTCTGCTGGAAAGTAAATGTTTTGCGGACATGAAGCTCCCGGTTGCTCTTGAAAAGTTGTGTCACACTATAGTAGGATTATTAAGTAGGCATAAACCCAAAGACAACAGATTTTGTCATCTGTTACATCTCGAAGAGTCTAGCCGGTCCCTGGAATTATTTCACACACAGACATAATATTGCTAGATGTCAAGGAATAGAATAAACACCTTTCTTTCTCGAGTGTAACTAAAACTTTGGATATATATAGGCCCTATATACATATATATATTAATATATATACATATATATATATATATATATATATATATAATCAAATTAAGGTCCACGTGTATTCCGATAAATAATAGATAAACAGACAGAACGCAAATCATGGTTGACAAAATCGGGAATACTTCTAAAAGAAATTTATTGTTGAAGTTTTTGGTCCTACCTAGGACCTCCGTCGGCAACTACTAAACAGGCAATTCGAATAAAAATAGTGACTATAGAAAAGTGCAGAAGCAGCGATCAAAGATTTAAAACCTAAAAGAATTCAAAAATGAGCTGCAACCAATGTAGCATTAAAGAACACAAAAAGTGTACTTAAAAGAACTACAAGGATATAAACTGATAAAAAAGCAGAAACAAATGGTAGATACCCGAATGTACGGTGATGTGCTGTGATAAAACTGCCCAGAGAGCTGTAAAAGCTACATAAAAAGGTGTACTGAGGAAAGCCAACCAACCTACCTAGGGGATAAAGGGGGCTGGCTGACCCAAGACAAGAGGTCAGACAGGCATTGTAAAACTTGTACCGAGTGAGAAGTCCTAAATCTTTATTGACACCTAGAACAAAAGAATTTATTCTTAAAATCCATTCGATTTCTTTACGTTTACGTAAAGCTGATGAACTGAAATTGGAACCTACAAGAATGCATTTTAAATTAGCACGAGAATGGTTGGAAAGGTTAAAATCCGGGCAAATTATCCCGTATGGATTTTTTATGATTATTAAATCTTAAGCGAAAAGCAGTACCTGTTTCTCCTACATAATTACCGAAATTGCAGATATTACAATAAAAAAATATAAACTACGTTGCTAGAATCGCACGTGAGGGCAGGGGGCTTAATGGGCCACGTGACATTGGGAATAAAAACTTTGGGTCCTATAGTGATATGGGGGCAAATCTGACATCTAGGTTTCTTTCAACCGGTGTTCACCCTCCCGTGCAATGGTTTGCCGGGAGTCTTGAAGACGTCAGCAACGTTTTTAGATTAGGAGGTTGGCGAAAGGCAAGAAGGGGAGGCTGGTTGAAAGTGGTGTTAAGGGAATTGTCTTTCTTTAAGGATTCAAAATCATTTCTGAGGGTAACGATCAATCTTTTAATTGTAGGGTGGTAGCTGGTGACAAAAGGAATACGGGAGCTGGGGGGTTTGATCCGATAATCGAGAAGCTCTGAGCGGCTACGTTTCCTGGCTCTGTTAATCTGTCTCCTAATAATGGGGAGGGGAAGCCAGCTGAGAGGAAGTAGCCAGTAAGCCAGGAGATCTGCTTGTCGAAATCGATAGGGTCAGAACAGATGCGTTTAATCCTTAAGCATTGACTAAATACAATAGAATGCTTAAACTTTTTAGGATGGAAACTTTTGTAGTTAAGATACGTTTGCTTATCAGTAGATTTGGAATAAACTGAGGTCGAAAGATGATTACATACACGTTTGACAAGAACGTCAAGGAAAGCTATTTCCGTTAATGATTTTTGAAAAGTAAACTTAATAGAATGGTGAAAATTATTGGCATGTACTTCAAAACGATCAAAAGCATCAATACCATGAGTCCATATGAAGAAAATATCATTTATACAACGGCAATACTATAGGGGCTTAGAAAGAAACGTGGATAACAAATCCTATTCAAGTTTGTACATAACAATGTTAGCAAAACTAGGTGCCATCTTGGTACCCATAGCAGTACCATTAACTTGTAGATAAAACTTACTATTAAAAGAAAAATAGTTGTTACTTAAAATGAAAATTAAAATGGGACCCATGTCATCTACCAGCCGGTGATCAACGGAAAGTTCCCGAAGAAATTTCTGTCAAGCTAGAATACCTTCATCCTGAGGGACATTGGTGTAAAGGAACAACACGTCCATAGTTACTAGGAAAGCGTCGTGGGGAAGGTCATGTATAGAACCAATAAGTCTAAGAAAATGGGTGGTATCCTAAACATAGCCAGGAATATGTTTGAGAAGTGGGTTCAGGATAGAATTAACGTGCCCGGATAAGTTCTCTGTAAGGGTCCCTATTGACGAAATGATGGGTCTGCCGTGAGGTAGAACTCTATGTTCCACGGCTAAGGAGCAGATTCGTTCCTTAGATAAATTTCCTATAGCGGACTGGGTAAGATTGGGGGATAAATGAGTAGTAAGTAATTCTGGTAACTTGTGGATCTTAGGTAAAGTGTAAAATATACCTAATTTGGGGTTGCTGGGTATACGTTCCCTCACGGTGGCAGCTCCATCCTCAGATAGCTGATTACACAAAGTCTCAACCTTATTTTTGAAGGAACCAGAAGGATCATCCTGCAATAATTTATAGAAGTGACAACTACTAAGTTGTTTTTCAGCTTCCTTTGTATAATCTGCCGTATTGAGAATGGTAGTGGCTCCTCCCTTGTCTGCAGGTCGGATAACGATGTTGGTGTTCTTTCGCAACTTCTTGATGGCCTCAGTTTGAGCCGAGGGGAGGTTCTCGGGTGTTTTCTGTTTTCTTTGCTCGTTCAGAAAAGAGTCCAGATGGGATCTTGCCTTTTTAGCAAACTTATCGATGTAATAGTTACGGCCTTCCGAGGGTGTCCACTCTGATCTTTTATGAGTGGGAAGGCCAGTAGGTGCCTTTGGTGGGCGGTCCTCCGTCATTGAAATATTCCTTTAATCGGATGCGGCGGACAAAGTCAGAGAAGTCGTGACATAGACCTGCCGGGTCTTATGGACGAGAAGGGCAGAACTTAAGTGAATTCGAAGAACGTCCTCCTCATGTTTAGAAAAAGTGTAATCAGAAAGGTTCATGAACTTACTAGAGCGGCTAGGTTAGGAATTCCTGGTCACCTTATTTGGAAATTTGCTAGTGAGATAAGGATGTCTTGCTTGATGTAGACCATGAAGTAAGGAGTCTTTAGAAATAAGATTATCCAATTTACGTAACTTGCGTTTAAAACAGTTGTTGAGTTCCCGTTTATAGGATTTATCCAATGCAAAAAGTACCCCATCATGAATGTTGGTATTGGGTATTTGACCAAAGACTGCTTCCCTAGTGGAAACGATCAGTTTATTTAATGCCTTTTACTTACCATATGTATGGCAAGATTTCAAAGTTGTTGGGAATCTCCTTTGCAAATGTTCTCAGCAATCTGGGCAGTCCTATCTCCGTCACCAATCAACGGGTTGCGGATCAAAAGGCCCTGCGGTAGAATATCCAGCCGCTTGCACTGCGACAAAAACAATATCGGAACGGGCTCTGGCTAGTTTCACAAGATTTTTCTTTCGTGTTGCCGTCTAACGTGGAGTGAAGCACCGTCAAGATGCGGTCCAAACATAATAAAACTAAGGTCCACGTGTATTCCGATAAATAATAGATAAACAGTCAGAACGCAAATCATAGTTGGCAAAATCGGGAATACTTTTAAAACAAATTTATTGTTGAAATTTTTGGTCCTACCTAGGACCTTCGTCGGCAACTACTAGACTGGCAATTCGAATAAAAAGTTGTCCGATTCAGGAAGTTGTCCAAACAGTTTAGGAAGTTGTGAGCTTTGCACGGCTCAGCTGTTGAGCAGTGGTGCAGAGCAAGGAACCTCATCCCCTCCCAGCCTTTGGGAAAGTGGCTAAAGACTTGGGATACATACACGTCCGTCGGACGGGGAAGTTAAATGGCGGTCCGGGAGCAGGACTGGGAGCAATTGCTACACGCCTGCCTCATTAACCTCTGAGCACAAGTCGAAAAAGAGAAGGTGAGTCTCGCAGGTGTTCATCCACGCTCACTTCGGTAAACGGTTGTCGATGAGCCATTTGGTTTCCTTACCCTCAAATGGTAAACTTAAACAAAAATTTCAGTTCTGTTTTTTGTGTACAAACAACGCGATCGGCGCGCTGTACAGAACAGCTATGCACATGTGCGGACATCCCATAACAAGCGTTCCTACATTTGGGCTGTTCAGTGACGGTGTTATTGCGAATGCTATGGAGTCACCGCGCAATACGCATCATTCACAATCTGGTCACTGGTCTTATGTGCTGCTCTAGTGGCATCTAGTGGTATAGCACCAAGACATTATAAGCTTATAATATCTTTGTATAGAACAGGCAGGGGCGTACGCAGGATTTCTCTCAAAGGGACATGCAGTATGTTGTGTGATCGCCGGCCTGGGTGGGTCTAAGGGGAGGGGGTGTCATTTTTGAAAAATTAAGTGTCCTTAGATGCAATCTGGTGCCACATATGTTACCTTTTGAAGTAAAATTTGTTTTTCAAAATTTGGGTATTTTTAGGAACTAAAAAAAATCGGCATCAGTGAGGGAGACAACCCCTCCCCTTTGAAAATTTTTGAAAAATTATGTGTCCTAACATGTAATCTGGTACCACATATGCTACCTTTAAAATTAAATAATTCTGTTAAATAATTACGTATTTTTCAGATCTAAAAAAAAATTGGCATCGTGGGACGGGGGAAACCATGGCCCAACCCCCCCCCCCTGCGTACGCCAGTGAGCACAGGTGTTTGTAATTTTGTACCAACTCACGCGAGTAAGCATGCTCACGATTCGGTGTGAAGAGCGATGAGTGAGCTGCCTAGTACAATAGCGTTACTAAGTGTGCGCCCAATGACGTCACGTCTTGGGACGAGCTCCAATACGTTTTTCACTTTCGGATTTCGGGTAGGCTGGGCCTTGTCTGTGTTTGGGAGTTCATATGCTCGTATACCGGTTTATATGGTTTAGTCCGGAAAACATTCCTCTTGTTTTAAGCTGTACCCAAAGATTATTTACTGGGAAACTTACCTATTTAATTGACTGTTATTTTGTTGGTATTATTTTTCTTGCTTTCTTAAGCGCATTGATCATATGGAATTTGCGCTATATAAAAGTTTAATATGTATGTGTGTATGTATGTATGGCAGTGTCATGCTCACTTTAACAGATGCTTGGAGAGCGAAATAAAGAAAATAAGAATGAAACCCTGTGAGTTAATATTAGAATTTTTCCAGCCCGAGTTGATAGAAATGTGCAGTTACAGGTTTCCATATTTGTTAAATCGATTTAGAGTACATTCTACGCTACAACGTGTTAGGTTAAGGAACTTTGTCTTATCTCTATTCCTAACGTTAGTTGTGTTTTACCGTTAAGGTAAAAGTAACAGAGCTAGGGCGCATTCCTTCGAGTTTTATTGTTTGCTTGTTTGTTTATTGTTTGTTGTATATTGTTTGTAAATACGTCTTAGTTTGACTTAAATATTTATTTGAAGATTTCCAGTAATGTAAACATATCAAAAACATTGCTAATTTCAGAAGCTAGATTTGTTAAATAAGTATCGTTAAATATATCATCATCTCGGTATCAATCATTATTTTTATTATCATATTACTTGTTGCCAAGATAAATTATTCTTGAAGGCCGTTAGTACGTAGTAGGTTTGTTATTTGCCTAATTTTTCGATTGTTTTCAGATTATACTAGAGACAGGACGCTTTAACGTAGCAGTAATTAAACGCAAGGTAGTTTCGTATTGTTCATCGAATTTAGTTAATATCAATACATTTCATTGACAACTGTAAATAATTTGATAGATATATGTACGTATAAAATTGATGTTTTAGATTTGTTAATTTAATCTAATTCTTGGTGATATTTGCCAACGCACATGTGATCTTCCTAATTTATGATGAAATCCATGCTAAAGTAAAGGTAATTAATCTATTATAACAACAATGTTTATTCGCAAAGGATATTGTGTTTATTGTTTCAGTTTTGTGATTCAATCGAACAAGTAAACAATAAAGACATCATCAGTTGTGACTTCCATCTTTTTTGAGTGGGCATACTGCTAAACGCTTCTCGGCCTTTTGGCTAAGATCATGTGCAGTATCTGTTCTTTTTAGCCAGTCAAGAATGTGAGGTATGACGGACCATTGATGTAGACGTCTGAGGGTAGAGAGGTTGGTCAGTTAAGTTTGTTGTCCAGTCGGGGACGTAGCTCCCTTAAGGAGAAGATTCAGCAGAACTCCTTCGGGAGTAACGTTTGACTTCACCCCTTGGCTCTTCGCAAAGAGTCGAGGGGACTTCGGAAAAAGTAGTACAAATCTGCAAGTATATATGAGTTCGAGTGCAAAGCCATGAGTGCTAGGAGGAGTACAGAAAAATGTACTCTTGTATGACTTCTCAAGTACGTGTGCGAGTTTGCTCTCGAGTACGCCCTGCCAGTGACTGCTAGTGACAGCCCCCTGATTCTACAAACCTCTCACACTAAAACCCAAAACAGTTAACGGCCTCAGTGGTTCCGAAATGGTTTATAACTTCTCGTACGTACGTACCTGTCAATTTGCTGTAGGCTTGGAAATTCCCCCTTTTGAAAATAAAACAATATTGCTTAGAGTGCACAACTACCACAATTGAGTACCGTAGGTTTTATCTACACATAATATCATTTTATACACGGCAATTAATTTTTAAGCATGAACGGTTCAGAATCGTGAAGGAAGTATTAAAGTTAGGAGGTATGCAATTAGAATAAAACCCACTTGCTACCACTGGCAGACTGGAGCTATGCATCACTATTACTTGCGAATAAATGACAAAAGAAGTATTGAAGGGATCTTTCCGTTTTGACTGGTGTACTTCATAGTGAATTGTTATTGACTATTCACATTTCATTACAAAAATGGAAGTGAGGTTCTGTCAACGATTTGGTTCCTTCTTTGTAGCTTCGGTCTATGTCTTCAAGTTGGCGTTTTTTACAATTTCAATGGGTCAAGGTAAGCCGAAACTTACATAACTTGTAAGAGAGAGTTTTCTTGCAGATAGTAAAAATCTCTTTGTTTTAGTCCACTATGTAAACGGCAATGTAAGTTTACTAGAACAATTTACAAACATAGTCTGCGTAGAAGTTGACTTGGTCTAAGACGTATTGTCTCCTGTTACTAACCACCAACATTTTGTACAGGATTGAATATAGGTTCACCTATCAGAGAACCCTGGACTGTACATAGTACAAAAGAACCGTCTTTTCCCTGAGAGCCCTCGGGTTCATCGGGCCTGTGCCTGAATCCGGTTTTCGTGACGTGAAGCTTATAAGAGTGTGACCCTGAGGCATGAGTGGACTTCATCCCACATTTTGGGACTTCAGATCATAACTAGTTAAACCCCTAGCCGAAGTTAGTACCCACTATCACTTGATTGGGCTCAGAGTTGCAATCTCTTTTTGAGTTCGGGATGCGCAAATGTACCAACAGCACCGCAGGGGCCCCTGGAGGGCGAAGCATTTCCCGACCTCTGCAGGTCCAGGAGCCCGTCTTAGCGCTCCTGGTGGGGTACAAAATTTTAAATATTAGTCTAAAACATTTGATTATCTTTAAATTTCATTTGAAGCGCACCAAATAGATGGTCACAAGGATCAGAATTTGACCATATTTTGTTTAAACGGCGAAAATCTCGGGCCGTGCAGAGCGGGTCATTAATTCATGCATGCTTCATATACAGCGGTGAACAGCTGCCTTAAAAAGATTATGTAATGGCGAGTACTGGATGTTTTGGCTATGACGCTTCCTAATCGGAGCGTTTCCACACTCCAGAAGGTAGAATAAAAAATATTTTTGTTTGAATTATCTCCCAGATAAATGTCGTAAATGGCACTTACCGAGCCTTGTAAGTTGTAATTAAGTATATTCTTTATTCTGAGATCTCATGACTAGAAATGCACTCTTCAAAAAGAAAAAAGGGCAAATAAAATAAACCATTTTAGACCTGTATATTTCTTCTACCAAAAGGCATTAGTCTCCTGAAAAATTCTGATCCCATGCAATCTGATCTACCTGTCTCTCCCTTTACCGACCTGCGCTGATCTGGTAATGGAAGAGTTAGTACAAAGCTTTGAAGCACCCAAGGTACCAAGCAAAATTTTTGAACATTGCCCCTTGCCTCCCCACCTTTGAGCTCCGCCACTGTGTTTACCTAGTTTCTATTGCACGCAAAGCGCGCGGAGAAAAGTTTTCTAGCATTTTTATGGCATTTAATGTTAAACTTTTCCTTAATTTTACATTGCAAAATTTACTACAATATTAAGAAATCCCTTATAATTCTATCTTTTCTTCAGCTATCTTTCGTTAGTATTCTTGAAAGTTTGGAAAAAGTGGGGGAGTGCCCCTCCCCCCGTTATCCCACCCATGGCTGGCAAATTCGCTTTTCAACCCTCATATTTTATTTGAGATATTGATATCTTCGAGGGCCAGATTGGATCGCCTTACGGGCCGAATGTGGCCCGCCGGTCGCCATTTCAGAACCCAGGGGGCTGTACAGTATTATTTAGCCTCCAACTTGACACATACTTTTGTAAATTATGTTATAATATACTACATTAAACGATCCTTGGGTGCTATTGCTAATACTACATCTGTATCCTTAGCTCAATTGTTTCATATACTAAGAGGCATATGTCCATGGCCAGCAGGGCCGTAACTAGGGTCATATGTTTAGGGGGTGTGAAGGTCCCAAATTTCCGACTGCCTGGATGTTTTTTCCCCACTGAGTGGCAGCGTGTAAAGTGGACTTTTTACGCGCCCTGCGTTTTTTGTATACATTAGTGGGGATCCTTCCTTTGTCACGACATAAAGGTGCGGTCCTGGGGGAGGGGTGTCCTCTCCCCTTTGAGAAATTTTTGTTAATTTCAGGTTGCTTAGATGCAAAATGGTGCTATCTTTGGGACATTTTTTAGCTGCTTATGGCTGGGAAATGTCAATAATTTAGTGAATTCTAATTTTTGGTTAGGTGAAAGAAGATAGTAAGTTTTCTTAAAGAAAAATACGTTGTCAACAAACCTCCTGAACCCCCTTCCCCCTTTTGGTTTCCTTACTGTCTTCTATTCGGACAAATTTTTGGCAAAAAATACGTGAAAGGAGTCAACAGAAACATTCTTGGACTATAACGAAAATTTTACCTTCCTTCATTGTTCATTATAAAGAGCATCTTAAGGCTGTCAGATACCTGGAAGCTCTGGATCAATTATATAAAATTGGGCAAAGACAGTTCTTATTACCTGTCATCCAAATGATAATATAGAGTATGATGCCAAGCACTTTACATCTATCGCATTTTTACTAATTTTGAACGAAAATCCCGACGAATGTCTTCCAGCAATGGGGGAATGGGCGGGAGGTAGAGAATAGGTGCAGGAAGGCGATATTAGACCTCCCTGATAGGTATAGCAAAAGGAATGAAGGACTAAAAATCGCTTTTTAGAATGTTTTTTCGTCGTAACTCGTAAGTGTATTAACAATCACCATCTATAACGATAATGGCTGCGCGCAAAGCGCTCGGTGATTTTTTTAAACGTATAACGGCAAATACGTACTTTCAACCTCCCACACTATGCTACAAATTAGATTAGAAGATCCCATATTGATGCGAGGCCCCTACAGATGTTTGGAGATGTATCTCTCTTTTCGGAAAGTGTTGTGATCAGAATATTTCATGTATAATTAGTAGTTACCTTAATAATGGTCATGAGATGAAGCGCAAACCCTGACGCATGCGCGCGAAGCGCGTCAATTTTTGTTTAATTAAATAAGATGTCAAATGACAGTTTTGGTTCGATTTTACGTGAAGAAAATAATCTTTGGTATAATTCTCACTTGATCTAGTTGGAAAATACATACAAAGTTGACATACGATCAGTTGGAAAAATATGCTAGACTGAGAAATCAGAAATTCTAACTGGTATTTCAGATTTTCCGACTATCGTTGCTCTCACGAACTTTTTTTTTTGGGGGGGGGGGGAGACAACCCCCGATCGCGACGTCCCTGATGCGGCCAGACAAGGTTTTGAACGCTTAGAAGGCAGTTCCCAGGGAAATCGCTTTCAGGGGGAGAGATGTGATATGTTGAGATGTGATAAGGCAATAAAGTAATGGAAAAAGACATCTTTCGATCTGAATCTGAAGTCATCGACTAGACTCTCATTCAAATTCCGAGTTACACTCTACATATTCCATGGCAAAATCAATTTTGGTACAGACAACGTATGTCCAGAGATGAAAGATCTGAAACGGGGAACCATGTGCTATCCATTTATAACTTTTTGGCGGATTTAGTGGATAAGGTAAACGAACTTCGGACCCACCATGCTACCAGTTAACTTGTGAAAATTAATGCGCACCGTACGTACGGAGACACGCAAATCAACCAGTTTTAGCCGTGCATTGGAAGGGCGCTCACAATTTTCTTGGCTTCTCAGGTTGAAAACGTCGCAATACACTGGGCCAGTGTTCTCCTTACTTTAATTTTTATGTTTAGGGCAAAAGTAAGATGTGGTCCCGAACGTTTTCTAGGGACTGGGCCCCATGTCCTCTTTGACTACATGCATGTGGTGACATGACTGATATAGATAATATTGTCAGAACTACTTTTTACATATTTTCATAACAGGCGTATGAGTCAAGATCTTGCTCGGCGTGAAGAAACAACCACTGATACAAACCTAAGGAACGGACTTTTCAATGCATGGTTGTAACGGCGGGGAGTGATTTTTTTGTTGGTAGTACGTTGCCTGCCCTTAAAATCTTACAAGTGTCCTTTCCATTGGCTTACACATGAAAGTACTATCTACTCTAGTACAAAAAATTGAGAGATCTAAAAGAGGGAGGAAATTTTCCAAGAATTTTTCTGCAAACGCTTTTCGTCTTTAAAAGAGTTTATACTATTTAGGTCCATCTTCAAGACAAAACGAATGTAATATAGTGTGTCTACAAATTGTTTATTGTTTACCTACAAATTTCCCCAGTTTTTCAAAGGTGTATAGGTCGCTCAACTTGCCCACCGCTAGCTGTGCCCCTTTTGTCACTGCCTCAAATTACTATCTTACGACTATATTATTGGTATGCAAACACAAGATTTGGAATTACTGACATTATTTCAACACTTTGTAGAGTAATTTGTAGAAACTTGTAGACAGCAATATAGGGAATTTAATACGGCTCTAGACTGCTGATCATGGCCACCCTTTCATGATTGTTAAGTCTATTATATCAAGCTTTATACCAGATCCGGAATTATAATTTTGATCTCTGGTCATTATGGGACAAGTAATCTCGTTTGAACATTTTTAGGGTTTTCATGGAATTGCAGAATGGGAAGTTTAATACGGCTTTAATATGCCTTTAATATGGCCAGTGGCTTGACTTTGACCCAGTAGCAGCATATAAAGATGACATTTTCCCCTAAACATGATTTACGAGTCCCCCCCCCCATACGATACCGGACATCCTTTAAGTATCGCGATATTAAAGAAGAAGAAAGTAGAAGCAAAGGAATGCATTGTGTTTTTTAACGGGATTCATAAACATTTACTGCAGTTTTTCATGTTTTCAAATACATGTCATGTTGCTAAAATAAGAGGAATAGTTACAAAAACAATCAAACAATTAAGATGTTTGAGCCTGAGATGTATCAAGTGTCTAAACAAAATACATTCACAGGTTCCTTTTTCGGTTGGTAATATCGCGATACTACGACGTATCGCGATACTTTCGGTAGCCATAATCGCGATGCCATTCTACTGTATCGTGACAATCCTAGTGTCAAGGATTCAATTAGAAGATTGAGTGCATTCCATCAATTCCACCATGTATAGATACATTTGATTCGTCAATGTACTTTGCACCTTACTCTGCAAAGTAAACACACATCAACCCCTTTTTTGTTTACCATTCTACTTTCGACCTAGTCAAATCTATTTTCGACATAATTCGACACAATACATATTCTAACAGAAGGTTGTTAACCTTGAACAATTAGTGACGTGTTTTGGAAAAGGCTACAGTTAACTATGCTAATTCTACACCCACTCTGAAAAACATTTTTCAAAGAATTTCCCACTTTTGCAACACATTTTTGTCCGCACTTTATAAGCAATTACATTACATTCATTGATTGTTCTCTAACATGACGTGGAAGTCGGTTGTAAAGAAGATGGTGAAATTAATCCATAAGGTCTACTTGTTTTCTTTAAAGGTCTTGTGACATAAAAATTACATAGTTAGATATTTGATGTAAAAGCATTAAAAATCCAGAAAATAGTCACAGTTCCCATTAATATACATCAAATTTTGACTATTTTTCAGGGCAATTTCAACCTTAATTTCAAGGACACTGATAGCATTGTTATCCCCTGAGGGGTTTACTATAAAAGTTAAAATTGTTTCCTTGAGAAATATTGATATTACTCACCAAACTGTAAACTATCTGATCAGTAATTAAGTGATAATTTATATAGGGTTAACAAAAGAAATCTTAGCACTGTGCAACATTCCACATCATTATTTTGCATAGGCAATGAGTTACTTCAGAAACCATCAAATTTTGAAGACGTAGCCTATATTATGAGAACGAAAAGATATTGAAATAATTCCAATGGATCATTCATTGGAGGACTTTATTCTTTATCTGACAGGTGAAACTGCTCCTTTTGGTGGTATGTCACCAAACCTTTAATCTATCTGTGACAAATTATTTTAGCCTAGGATTTCATTTGTGGTCTTGTTTTCCAGAAAATGGTAATGTTCGAATTATCGACGGTAACTCCACTTCTGGTGTGGTAGAAGTATATATTAATGACAAGTGGAGGATGATCTGTGCTGACAGTTGGGATTTAGAGGACGCCCTCGTTATTTGTTGCCAGCTTGGATTCAGTGAGGCGAGCGCACTTGTTGCTGAAGATGATGAAGTAGACAACTCAACAGAATCATTGAATAACTTGGGTTGCATTGGAAACGAATTATCGATCACTGATTGTCCATTTGATCGAAGACCAGGATGCAGTGTGTGGGCGTACGCATATGTTCACTGCCTTGGTCCAGGTAAGGGAACAAATACAGCATTAAGTAGGCCTATGGCCGTACGGGAAAAGCGCTAAAGTGTACGTTAGGAAAAGTTTTTTTCAAGGCATAAACTTACAGTTTCAATGATAGATATGCTAGCGTCAATATGACATGGCAATTTTACTGTTACAGAAACAAAACTGACAATGAGGTGTTGCTCTGACATTATGACTAAACCCCGTGAGTCCATTGGTATAATTAGAATTATCATTGAAACGATAATATCCCCAGCAATCCCCTCCCCTAGTAAGGATGATGACATTATTCTCAATAAGTGAGTTGAGTAATTCGGTACTTCCGGTGGGGTCACCAGGCGTGGTTCTACGGGGGCTTGGAGGCTTTGGCCCCCAAATTTTTTCCAGTCCCCCCCCCCACAAAAAAAATCGAAAAATTTTACATAAACTAGTGATGGTGAAAACATAGATATGCCCAGGAAACATTCCACATGGCTCTTCATCAGACCAGTAGCCAGTAAGTTCTGTAACAATTCCTTCTATAATTCCAAAAAAATTTGCTCGCTGCGCACGCTTTCATCTTCGGTTCCAGCTTTAAACAAATTGGATTTATTCAACGTTTCCACAAATATTGTTCTGCTATGTAGGCGAGATTTTAGAGAAACACGAAAATGCATCATTGCGAAGTTCTCTTTCTTCAGCCTCGCCATCGGGCAAACACATTTTGTAAGAAAAGGGATTTTTTCAGTTTCGTCGGGGAGCCGCATTGGGTAAGATAAAGAATGTTATCCCCGACGACGACAATGCAGTCGCTCCCAACAAAATTCTTGGTTTTGCTCTTAAGTAGGGCAGATTCTGTACTAAAAATCCCCAAACTTTTCCGACTTTTCTTAGTGAAAACAAAAGGGTGAAATCTTTTTCAATATAACCCCAAATTTTTCGGCGCGCTTGACGCACCTTATACTTCGGGAACCCATTGCATATGTCGGGGCTTAGAGTAGATGGCTCTCAATCAGGGAACTTGACCCCAATGTCGACAAATCAAAGCACCACCCCTGGCTGAGCCTGCATGAAGGGTTTCCTTTGGGCAAAGGGCAATATA